>MU676595.1:17680-42393 GCA_026770625.1 Nicotiana glauca
AGAGAAAAAAACACACAACAATACCCATATTATGGGAAAAGGAACACCATTGTAAGGCTCTGAACCTCTCCATGGAGAGGCAGACCAACTCCACACTATCAATAAAGGCTTTTAATGTTTCTCCTCTTAATTTTGAGCACTTATTTTCATATTCTTCGCTTGGTCCAATGGATTATTACGATTTGCTATGATTGGCCCATAATCTATGTATATTGTTTTGTATTCATAAAGTATGCAATAACTTTTGAGTCGAACACTCACATATATCATTAAATTATGTGAAGTTCTAATTTTAACAATACGACACTTTTGTAGCAGCAACACAGTTAGAGATATATAATTTCTTTTACGAAGATTATCAGTTCAAACAATCCAGGCTCATGATACCACATGTAAGCATAAACTATAATTCTATCAGAATCTTGAACATGATAATCTTACATGTAATCGTCATAGAAAACATACCTGAAGCGGAATCCATTATCTTTAAGCGGAAGCATTAATCGGTAATTGGTTTCTCGCCCCTTGCCCTAGCTTTCGTTACCGCCGACTTTAAGGATGAAAGAGAGGAAAAGAATACGGTAACCCTAATGGGTGGGGGGAGGACCAATTTATAGAGGTTATCACTTAATCTGGTACGTCCATTAAGTAACCAATCGGAGGGATGAGATTTGCTCATTAATTTAAATATTAATTAAGGGCCTAATTTTATTGGGCCACATAACGTAGGAAAATTACTTACAAAAGGTGCCTTAACCTTTGGAGTTGTATTCAACAACATAGCTTCCTGGGCATCCTTCACCATTTTAGCTAAATCAGGACTGGAAATATGCAGCGTCTGTGTGGCTGCCACTGCCTCTTGCTCGTCAACTGGAACAATTTTCTTCGAAACAACAAGCTGTCCACCTGTATGCTTAGAAAGTAGCTGTTGTTCTGGACTGCCTGGAGATTTTGGCATCCCATATTTTGAAGCTGCCTCGCGATCACACTGTTTATTAGTCGTCGCAATATCCCAGATAGTATGATTTATTTGCCGCTTCTTGTGCTAAAATACAGTATATTTGTTTCTTCATTTTTGGTGCTAATAGAACGAGCAAAATTCGTAAATTTAAGTAGCAATGTATTTATGCTGAACTTCGATTTATAAAAGTTCCAAAATAAGTTTGTACTATATTGAATTCTACTTACGAAATGCAAAAAAATTGCTTATGTCTATCGATTTCCTATACAATGATATTTAATGAACATAATGCTAACTTTATTGATTAAATTGTCGAGTCTAGATGGGATTAATTCAAGAGCTTACTAAATTTCTAGAAAATCTTTATTATGCTAAAATAATTTTTTGGTATATTATCCTATTATTATACAAAATTGGATGCATATGCACCAACTGTTGAAGAAATTTTTTTAAAATTTAAAAAAGTATTTTTATCATGTTCCCATCGTTTATTTAATTTCTACTACACTTAATCCATCTTTAAAATTATAAGATGCAACGAACTTGTTCGTAAAATTTATGAGAATTTAAAATTTACAAAAACTGAATGGCCGATTGTCGAAGAATACCATATATATATATATATATATATATATACACACATACATATTTATGCTAACAGTGTACGTCCTCCTTCAACTTCTAAGGCTAGAGTACAAGATAAAGTGTGAGAAGGTATGAAGGAGTTAATAAGTCTAAGTCTTGATTTAACCGGTACAGAAAAAGAAATTGATGTTTATCTTAATTGGGGATTGAAATTTATTAAAGACGAACTTCAACTTCTAAGGCTAGAGTATAAGATAAAGTGTGAGAAGGTATGAAGGAGTTAATAAGTCTAAGTCTTGATTTAACCGGTACAGAAAAAGAAATTGATGTTTATCTTAATTGGGGATTAAAATTTATTAAAGACGAAGAAGATAAAGAGCGGCTTTTAACATAGTGGAGGTGGCGTGGAAATGCATTTCCAATACATTCAAGAATGGCTCGAGATGTACTAGCTATTCAAGCATCACTAGTAATTTCGGAGAGTGTTTTTAGCGCGACTAGATTTCAAATTGAAGACCATGGACATTCATTGGCGGAGGAGAGAATAAAGATTGCATCAATGCGATAAGAAGAAATTTTGGCCAACTAAAATTAACTGCTCAATAAGAAGAAGAATACAATGAGATACTTAGCACCAGAAGCGATAACGACATGGAATTAATGGAATATCAAGTATCATTATCAATTCCAAAGGAGCTTCCCACCGAAATTATACGAAAGTTAGAAAGAAGCTACATAGAACAATACATGTATTAGTATGATAATTTATAATTAGCTACTTAGAGGTCTAGTTCTGTTACGACCCAAAGTCTCACATGTCGTGATGACACCTATCTCAATACAAGGCAATCCTACATCTCAAGAAATCACAAAAAAATTCCTTTAAGTTTGAAAATATAAGAAAAGAGAAAATCTCACAAATGCTGATATAATTACTGTGTCTCTATACAATTCACTCACAAAACCCGGCATCACATAGTACATGAGCATCTAAATGATAATATGGTCTAACTGATAAAAAATTATCTAATATAGAACAATACACATAACTGAAAGGAAAGAGAGTCGAGGTCTGCGGACGCCAAGGCAGCTACCTCAATGGTCTTTAACAAATAAATCTCCAAATCTAGCTGTCGCCGTATCTGGAAGTACCTGGATATGCACATAAAGTACAGAGTGTAATATGAGTACAACCGACCCAATATTCTCAATAAGTAACAGAACTAACCTTCGGGATGAAAGTAGTGACAAGATCAATAGGTATAGTCCAATTATAGAAATGACAGTACAAAAATGTAGGCATGCTTTCAGATTTAACAGTTAAACTCAATACAAGTAAAATAGACCAAACCCGAATGATATGAGGAATAAGACATCTCTATATCTACATGCTAATGTATGTGCTCAATTTGGAAACACAGTATTAGCTAACGAGTGGATAGCAAAAAAATAAGAGGGAATCTATTGGAAGAAAATAGTTATAAATTTGCAGAATTTTTATTTTACCCAATTAGAATAATAATTATATAATGATGGGATTCAAGAATTGGAAAATTTTCCATTAATATATATTGTTCCAGTTCTTTAATTTGGAGATAAAACTATTATGCCATGATTACTAGGTGAACTTATAAGAAAAAGCCAACGTGATGGCTTCTGGAACCACCTCAATTTCAACATTTTAGTTCACTGTATAGTGCCTCGCATGGTATTTATTGGTGTACAATTTTTTTCTTAATTAGACGAGGCTTTGACTTTGATTTTGACTTGTACTGAGATTATGAAAATTAATCACCTAGACTAATTAGGACATGTCATTCAATATTTGTATAGATCGAGGCCATTGAAAGTCGTTTGATTGGTGTTTTAGGAGTTGCAAAGTTGGAGAACTTCTTGTTAGCAAGGTAAGTGAGACTTTAAGCTTTGATACTTGCTTTTCTAAAACCTGTTTAAAAGTGTATTTTCTCTGCCTGGTCCATGTGTTGGGACAAGCTTGCGCTTGGCAGAGTCGGTGGTCTTAGACTAGCCGTAATATATTATTTTATGAAAAAAAATTATTTTATAAGTTGTTTGATAGTGTGATACGGCTGTGCGCCATGAGATTGAGTTTTATAGCTTGATTCGGCTGTGAGCCATGGTGTTGAGTTTGATACGGTTGTGCGCCATGATATTGTGTTTGATACGGCAGTGCGCCATGATATTGAGTTTGATATAGCTGTGCGCCATGATATTGAGTTTGATACGGCTGTGCGCCATGATGTTTAATTTGATACGGTTGTGCACCATGATATTGAGTTTGATACAGCTGTGCGCCATGATGTTGAGTTTGATACGGTTGTGCGCTATAATGTTGAGTTTGATACGACTGTGCGCCATGATGTTGAGTTTCGTACGACTGTGCGCCATGATGTTGAGTTTGATACGGATGTGTGCCATGATGTTGGGACATTGTGTATGCCTTTGTACATTACCCGAGCATTGTGTATGCTCTATTACATATTTGAGGTATTGTGATACCATTGTGGACTCGTGGTGTGTTGGTGAATTGCTTTCACTGCAATTATGATAAGTCCTTAGTCGATATCCTTGTTGTTTAATTACTTATTAACTCTGTTGATACACATATTGAGTTGTTCTATAATTATCATATTTACTATATCAATCGTGTTGTGGTGTGTTTGTATTTTCTCACACTTGTTCCAAAGGTATTTAAAGTGGCGGGTCGAGGATCTTATTGCGTTATATTTACGTATTACTCACTCCTTACTTGTATCTCTATGCAGATAACGTTTCGGGAGGTAGAGCTAGTAGCTGACGAGTTTGTTCGAGTGGATCCTAGTACTGAGGTGAGCCACCATATTGTTCTTGGGGGCTTTCGTTTCAGACTTACCTAGTTCGTGTTTGTTATTTCCTTTTTCTTTGGGGTTTGCATACCCGTCAATAAAACTAATATTACTCTATTAGATGCCTCATGGTCTTAGTGTGGAATTTAGGCTAGAGTTTTATTATTTGAGTGATTGTTGGTTTTTCTATCAATTGATTAATGTATTGGGCAATAATTATTTCCTCTTTAATTTTTAATAATACTATTTGTAATTTTTTTCTCAGTGTTTGTGTAAATGATTAAACGTTAGAGAAAAGGGTTCGCCTGGTAGGTGGGTGTTTGCTGGGTGCCAATCACGTCTAGGGGATAGTTTGGGACGTGACAAAGTTGGTATCAGAGCTTAGGCTTTAAGTCCCGGGTCATGGAGCAGTGTTTGGTAGAATCTTGTTCATGGGTATGTAGACGTCCATACTTATGAACTTGAGGCTACTGAATATCTAGGATATTTTTTTCATCTTTCATTCCTTATTCGTGCTTTGAAATAAATCAAGTTAAACACTGGGATATCTCTTTCGCAGACGGCTAGGACACGCGTATCCTCCTCTGCTAATTGGCTTAAATATTTTAAGTGATATATGCTCAACTTAGAATGGCCTTGAGTATATGGGAGGTATTATGCAGTGATTATAGTTGAGATGAGACAGATTGTAAATTTTAAGATAACTCTACTATCAAAAGAACCTCTACCAATGTTATTAAGAAGGATGAGAGATTAAATTTTTGAATGTTGAGAAGTTAATGTGAATTGTAAAGTGGTGTAAGAATATAGTTTTGTCCAAGGGAGACTTATTCAGCATTCAGAGTGACGAATACAACTCCCTATTTGAGTTTGATTAAAAGATGAAATAATTGAGCGGGGAAGTAAAAAGTTTAATATTTTAGCCACGTCTAAGCTATTGGAGTTGGCAGTGAGAGATATTATAAAGAAGCACTTATACAGTTCTAAGTTTAATGCCTCTTGAAGTGATTCACTATTATTTGTGATATCGCGATGGTAACATTATAAATGTGAATATGGTGTGACTATACTAATTCGAGTGCATGGAGTATGAGAATAATATTAACACTACGTGTTATATAATAAATTCCTGACGGGTGTCCATAGATAAGTTTTAGCTTGGGAGAGAAAATAAGACTCAAATATGAGAGTTAATGCACCAACATAGTAAGATATTAGGTATGAAAGTGGGCGCGCATGAGCATGAATGGCAATTAAAGTAAGGGATAAGATGTAGAGTGTTAAGACGACCACATGTAGTATATAAATTGATGAATCGTAAAGGAGGTTTGAGTACAAATGAGGTGGGTGCCACCAAAAAAAGTAATTGGTTCGTATGACTTTATTAACACATATTGTGTTTGGTAAAACATATACTTAAGGAAGATAAGCAATATTTTTTTTACAATATAGAAGAGGATAAAGAATGGACTTGAGTATTTAAATAAACTATTTATAGTTTCGACCGATATAGGAGAGTCTATTGTTGACCGGTCTATCGGATATGTGTGGACATCTCTCTCAAATGTGATTCACTTACACACTAGTTATAACTGGACATAGTTGAGCTTGAGGTTATCTTATACTTGGATTGGACGACTTCGTGTTGCCTATGATTAATTACATGATAGACTATCATATTTTTCCACTTTGATTGATCCTAGTATTAAATATAAACAAATCGCAACATGCCTATAGGAAAAGCTACCTCGTAGTAAAAGTTCTATATATGATAAGTGAAGGGTATATATTGTCTCTTAACTATAACTCGGGGCACTAGAGTTGAGTAACCGACTATTGAATTAGTTTCAGCTATTCATGGGTTTCTACATATGTGTTTAGAAAATCTATAAAGTGTACCACCTAATAGGGAGATAGACTCGGACATCTATATAATTCCATAAGCTTAATATGTTTTATTCAATATTGTATAATGACTTTGTGAAGTCAAAGCAACTTAAAGATCAAGTTACAAGACTTAGGAATTAAGAGGCTAATAGCTCAAGTATCACTTTGAGGTGCTAAAATTCGATTCGTTGAGAAAAAAATGGTGAATTTATACATATAAAATTCTATAATAGGTAGATGACCTAGAGTTTCATGAAAGGCAAAAGTAATAGGTCATGTCACATTTACGTAAGGGTGTATGGATGTGTTCCAGCATTGTCGTACATGAGAGTATTATATAGGGGTGTATGGACATGTTTTAGCACCGCCTTATGTGTGAACAATATGTAGATGAGTAAGGATATGTTCCAAAACTACCGTACATGAGAACATTATATTAAAATGTTTGGATGTGTTCCACTACTATTATATGTAACAACGATGGATATGTTCGATTACAGGACTATGGTAGTGGCACTTGGATATTATTTTTTTTGCACAATAGAGGTATAAGAGAATATAGCTACTCTAGTCTCAACACTAGCCGAAAGGATATACATGACAAGTGGTCTATAATTAGTTATTTTTTATTGAGTCGTATCTCATAATAGCCACTAACTTGATATGCAAATCTTATTGTTATAGGCACTAAATAAAGGCACTTGTTGTCAGCAATGGGTTGGTTGAAACCCAGGGAGTCATATCTCTTGGGGCCAGATTTTGGTTATCAAACATTAGATAAGGTCGAATTGAATGCGAGAATTATTTCGCACAATATAGAGTAGACAAATCTCTTAAGACGGCGAACGAGATTGTAATTTATAATTCGAGAAAGGTGAAAAGGTCTTCTTAAGGGTTTTCCCGTGGAAAAAAAATATGTTATATAAGATTTTAGACCAGATTGCGTTAGTGGCATGTAGATTTGTTTACCTTCTGGACTTTTACTTGTACATCTTGTATGTTATGTGTTTGTGATGAGAATCAAATAATTTAGTCCTAGGAAGTGGAACTAGATGAAAGTTTGAATTAAGGAGGTCCCATAGTTTATTCTTGATAAGTAAGTATGACAAGTGCTAGAATAAGTTAGACTAAGTGAAAGTGTTATAATGTAGCCATCCCATAGAGGAAGTTACGTGGAGGTCTAAAGTAGATAGGCGAAGCAAGTACCCACAATTGTTTGATATGTCAAGTATTTTTCTGACTCGTTCGAGGACGAATGCTTGTTTAAGTGGGGGAGAATGTAATAACCTGAAATATAATTATATAGTAATTAATCGTGAGGTTGAAGAAGTAATTTTATTGATAGTTATTGGGTCAAACTAAGCTAGTGTAGAAAATTATTGTAATATATAAGATAATATGCCGTATAAATAACTAGTGGGCCTAATTTATAATTAGCTATATAACAGGAGTAGTATAATAATCTTAGATAATAATAGGGATTAAAAAAAATAAAAATAAATTTGGCCCAAGCCTTATACTGCTATAAGTTTAGGCATATACTTGGTTCTCTGGGGAAAGAGTATTAGAAGACACAAACATTGTGTCGGAATGAGTACATTAGAAGCCCTGACTATTGGGTCATTATTCAAATTATAAGGCGTGAGTATCATTGTAGGGAAAAGACCAATTGTAAGGTATGTCTACTTTTAATATTTACATACAATAGTATTTATGGAATTATATAATCTTGACGACGATGGTTGGGACAATCATTATAACAGAGATGTGCTTAAGAATGAGTTAGAAAATTAATCATGATGCCATGATTACTGTTACGCAACGCCTTCATGAGATTTCTTGGAAGAGCAACGTAAGGCTAAGCAACTGATGTCAGTGCAGTTGTTGTCCGCCAACTGAGGTCCCCTCCGTGCGCTAGACTAGATTGTCAGTGCCGCACGGAAAAACCAATGTCGAGAGCACTTGAGAGAACAGAAAATGAGAATTTAGAATAAAAGAAAGCTGGATTGCATTAATGAAAGCTATTACAGAAAAGCAAGGCGGTGTCGAGGGGGAGAGACACCAGTACAGAGAATTGTTGCTTGCTAGAAAGTTTTGATTGCTTGATCCCCCTAATAATGCTTAAAAAAAATAAACCAAAGCTACACGTCTAGACTTGAAAATGCTGGAGAAACATAATGTAAGTGCATGAAATAAAACTACTCTATATTTACAATGGAAAAGACTTAGTTTCTATAAAGCAGGGAAAGGTCCCTTTGTCAGCAGCAGCGTCTTTAGCATCAGGGTCTGCGCGCGCGGCGTTGTTGGAGTCTGCCTGCGGCTGGGCGCTGGCAAGGGATATCGGTGGGGCGACAGAGGTACCTGCACGCTTGCCACTTGGCGCGGCCAAGACCACGGGGCCGTCTGTGGCGCTAGGCGTTGGGAATCTTGCTAGGACGCCATGGGGCGCGCCCAAGGGGTCATGGGGCATGGTTGGAAAGCCACTCATGACATTCTCTCCCACCTGAGTTGGCGACGTCCTCGGCGCCTTACTTGCAAAATAATCTTCAATGAGGCTCTTGTAGGCTTTGAGGTTTGTTTCCCTCTCCCAAGTATTCTCTTCTGCATCACAGCCTTGCCATTTCACCAATAATTCTTGGTGATCTTTCCTTGAGGCATGAATTACTCTGTCATCAAGGATAGCTTCAGCACACCTTTTTCCGGTTGAATTGGGACCTCGAATACTGGGTATTGTAAGTTGGCTTATTGAAGGATCCTCCGTGTCTTCTCGAAAAGGTTTCAGGAGACTGACATGGAAGACATGATGAATTTTCCACCAAGCTGGGGTATCCACCCGGTATGCAACTTTCCCAATGCGCCTCTCAATGGACAAAGGTCCAATATATTTTTGCAATAGGCGAGGGTCATGGACTCCCGCAAATAAGTACCGCTTTGGGATTTTGACCATCACTTTGTCTCCTACTTGATATTCAACAAAGCGACGATTCTGATCAGCATGCCTCTTCATCCGCTTTTGAGCTTTGACAAGATAGCTCCGCACTATCTCCAGATTCCGCTTCCACTCTTTTGAGAAGCTAGTAGCTCGAGGAGACTTAGCCGTGTTTGGTGCATTCACAGTGTGTGGGAGTAGCGGTTGCTGTCCGGTAACAATTTCAAAAGCGCTTTTGTTTGTACTAGAGCTCTTTTGTGAATTGAAACACAGTTGAGCAGCATCCAGAAGCTTCACCCAATTCTTCTGCGATCCGGTTACAAAGTGGCGGAGATATTCCTCCAACATACCATTGAACCGCTCCGTCTGGCCATCAGATTGCGGGTGGAAACTTGAGCTGTGACTCAATTTTGACCCAAGGCACTTAAAAAGTTGGGTCCAAAAGTTGCTGGTGAAGCGTGAGTCACGATCACTAACAATGTCTTTGGGTAGACCCCAATATTTGAAGACATGTGAGAAGAAGAGTCAAGCTGTATCTTCTGCTGATATATATTGTGGGGCTGCAATAAAGGTGGCATACTTGGAAAATCGGTCTACCACAACCAAGATAGTTGTGAGATCTCCGACCTTGGGTAATCCGGTGATGAAATCCAGAGAAACACTTTCCCAAGGTCTCTTTGGGACAGCTAGTGGTTCCAAGAGTCCCGCTTGTGTCAAGCGGTCTGACTTGTCCTTCTGGCATACTAGACAAGTCTTCACATACTGAGCGACATCATTGGCCATTTGAGGCCAATAATAGGCACGACGAAGTAACGCCATGGTGCGTTCTTCACCGGGATGGCCAGCCCACAGAGTATCATGACATTCCGCAAGAAGAGTTCTCCGCAGATCTCCTCCTTTCGGAACATAAAGTCGGTTCCCTTTGACTTTCAGAAAACCATCTTCCACGTAGAACTGGCGAGACTTGCCCTGTCCTACCAAATCAACCAAATACTGAGCAGCGGGATCCTTTATGAGTAGATCCTGTATTTGGTCCTTGATGGAGGTGGCTACTTCGCTCCCCCTTAGGGTGGCGAGTAGGCACACCGATGCTAGGTCAGCTCTTCGACTGAGTGCATCAGCAACATGATTGGTCTTTCCACTGCGGTACTCCAAGTTGAAGTGGAATTCACCTAGTAGTTCCTGCCACCTGGCCTGTCGACCATTCAGCTTTGGCTGGGTCATGAAATGACTGACCGCTGTGTTGTCTGTCTTGACCACGAACGGGGTTCCCAGCAGATAGTGCCTCCATAGGCGTAAGCAATGTACGACGGCCAATAATTCTTTCTCATGGGCGGCATAGCGTCGTTCTGCATCTTTTAACTTCCGACTCTCATATGCAACGGGGTGCCCTTCTTGCATCAAGACTCCACCAAGTGCATAGTCGGATGCATCTGTTTGTACCTCAAAAGGCTTGGCCAAATCAGGAAGAGCCAAGACGGGACTACTAGACATAGCCGCCTTTAATGCGCTGAAGGCATCTGCTCTCTTTGGTCCCCAATCCCAAGGTGTGACCTTCTTGAGAAGTTCTGTCAATGGCACAGCGATGAGGGAGTAGTTCTTCACAAACCGCCGGTAGAAGTTGCATAGGCCAAGGAACGCCCTCAAGGCATGGACGTCCTTAGGCGGCGGCCAGTCTATGATGGCTTGGATCTTCTGTTGGTCCATCTTGATGCGTCCTTCCTCAATGACATGTCCGAGGAAGTCAATTTGCTTTTGAGCAAAGGAGCATTTGGAGAGCTTGGCATATAGTTCATGTTCCCGCAGCCGAGCTAGCACCTTTCGCAAGTGTATTAGGTGTTCTTCCAATGTTTGGCTATATATCACAATGTCATCCAAGTAGACTACCACAAATTCGTCAATGTACTCTCGGAAGACTTGGTTCATCAAGGTGCAAAATTTGGCTGGAGCATTAGTCAAGCCGAACGACATAACCAGGAAGTCGTACGACCCATATCTTGTTACACAGGTCGTCTTGTGCTCATCACCCTCTGCTATCCAAACTTGCCAATGCCCTGTCTTGAGGTCTATCTTGGTAAACATCGTCGCACCACCCAGTCTATCAAACAAGTCTGCCATCAAAGGAATAGGGTACTTGTTATTTACTGTGATTTTGTTTAGAGCTCGATAATCCACACAGAGTCGTAGGCTGCCATCATGTTTCTTTTGGAATAAAACAGGGGACCCATATGGGGAATTTGAGGGTACAATGATCCCTGTATCTAGCATTTCTGTCAATTGTCTCCGGAGCTCGGTGAGTTCGGGTTGTGACATTCTGTAAGGCGCCCAGGCAGGTGGCTTCGCGCCTGGCACCAACTCAATCTCATTGTCCACAGTGTGCCTAGGCGGGAGCCACTTTGGCATGTCTTGCGGCATGACATCTTCAAACTCCAGTAGTAACTCCTTCACAGGTTCAGGTATGGGACTCGAGGAGCGTTCTATATCTTNCTCTTCATCCACTTTTGCGCTTTAACAAGATAGCTCCGCACTATCTCCAGATTCTGCTTTCACTCTTTTGAGAAGCTAGTAGCTCGAGGAGACTTAGCTGTGTTTGGTGCATTCACAGTGTGTGGGAGTAGCGGTTGCTGTCCGGTAACAATTTCAAAAGTGCTTTTGTTTGTACTAGAGCTCTTTTGTGAATTGAAACACAGTTGAGCAGCATCCAGAAGCTTCACCCAATTCTTCTGCGATCCGGTTACATAGTGGCTGAGATATTACTCCAACATACCATTGAACCGCCCCGTCTGGCCATCAGATTGCAGATGAAAACTTGAGCTGTGACTCAACTTTGACCCAAGGCACTTAAAAAGTTGGGTCCAAAAGTTGTTGGTGAAGCGTAAGTCGCGATCACTAACAATGTCTTTAGGCAGACCCCAATATTTGACAACATGAGAGAAGAAGAGTCGAGCTGTATCTTCTACTGATATATATTGTGGGGCTGCAATAAAGGTGGCATACTTGGAAAATCGGTCTACCAAAACCAAGATAGTTGTGAGATCTCCGACCTTGGGCAATCCGGTGATGAAATCCAGAGAAACACTTTCCCAAGGTCTCTTTGGGACAGCTAGTGGTTCCAAGAGTCCCGCTTGTGTCAAGCGGTCTGACTTGTTCTTCTGGCATACTAGACAAGTCTTCACATATTGAGCGACATCGTCGGCCATTTGAGGCCAATAATAGGCACGACGAAGTAACGCCATGGTGCGTTCTTTACCGGGATGGCCAGCCCACATAGTATTATGACATTCCACAAGAAGAGATCTCCACATATCTCCTCCTTTTGGAACATAAAGTCGGTTCGTTTTGACTTTCAGAAAACCATCTTCCACGTAGAACTGGCGAGACTTGCCCTGTCCTACCAAATCAACTAAATACTGAGTAGCGGGATCCTTTGTGAGTAGATCCTGTATCTGGTCCTTGATGGAAGTGGCTACTTCGCTCCCCCTTAGGGTGCTAGGTCAGCTCTCTGACTGAGTCCATCAGCAACATGATTGGTCTTTCCACTGCGGTACTCTAGGTTGAAGTGGAATTCGGCTAGGAGTTCCTGCCACCTGGCCTGTAGACCATTCAACTTTGGCTGGGTCATGAAATGACTGACCGCTGTGTTGTATGTCTTGACCACGAATGGGGTTCCCAGCAGATAATGCCTCCAAAGGTGCAAGCAATGGATGACAACCAATAATTCTTTCTCATGGGCGGCATAGCGCCGCTCCGCATCCTTCAACTTCCGACTCTCATATGCTACGGGGTGCCCTTCTTGCATCAAGACCCTACCAAGAGCGTAGTCAAATGCATCTGTTTGTACCTCGAACAGCTTGTCCAAATCAGGAAGAGCCAAGACGGGGCTACCAGACATAGCCACCTTTAATGCGTTGAAGGCCTCTGCTCTCCTTGTTCCCCAATCCCAAGGTGTGACCTTCTTGAGGAGTTCTGTCAATGGTACGGCGATAAGGGAGTAGTTCTTCATAAACCGTCGATAGAAGTTGCATAGGCCAAGGAACGCCCTCAAGGCGTGGACATCCTTTGGCGGCGGCCAGTCTATGATGGCTTGAATCTTCTGTTGGTCTATCTTGATGCGTCCTTCCTCAATGACATGTCCGAGGAAGTCAATTTGCTTCTGAGCAAAGGAGCATTTGGACAACTTGGCATATAGCTCATGCTCCCGCAAACGAGCTAGGACCTTCCACAAATGCACTAGGTGTTCTCCCAATGTTTGGCTATATACCACAATGTCATCCAAGTAGACCACCATAAATTCGTCAATGTACTCTCGGAAGACTTGGTTCATCAAGGTGCAAAATTTGGCTGGAGCATTAGTCAAGCCGAACGACATAACCAGGAAGTCGTACGACCCATATCTTGTTACACAGGTCGTCTTGTGCTCATCACCCTCTGCTATCCAAACTTGCCAATGCCCTGTCTTGAGGTCTATCTTGGTAAACATCGTCGCACCACCCAGTCTATCAAACAAGTCTGCCATCAAAGGAATAGGGTACTTGTTATTTACTGTGATTTTGTTTAGAGCTCGATAATCCACACAGAGTCGTAGGCTGCCATCATGTTTCTTTTGGAATAAAACAGGGGACCCATATGGGGAATTTGAGGGTACAATGATCCCTGTATCTAGCATTTCTGTCAATTGTCTCCGGAGCTCGGTGAGTTCGGGTTGTGACATTCTGTAAGGCGCCCAGGCAGGTGGCTTCGCGCCTGGCACCAACTCAATCTCATTGTCCACAGTGTGCCTAGGCGGGAGCCACTTTGGCATGTCTTGCGGCATGACATCTTCAAACTCCAGTAGTAACTCCTTCACAGGTTCAGGTATGGGACTCGAGGAGCGTTCTATATCTTCAATGCAGAGGGTTGCCAGGAACGTAGGCACATTCCTTTTGACCCCCTTCTTCAGCTGCAAGGTCGAGATATTCTCAACGACCATCTTCTTAGGAAGGCACGGGATAATACAGGGCTTGGCCCCATTGGCTCCCATCATCAGTAGCATGTCTGCAAATGGTACAGGCATTGTGTTGGTTTGCCTTAGGAATTCCAGTCCAACAATCAACTCAAATTCATCTATGATCACCACTTGTAGGTTGAATTTTCCTTCGTAGGGGCCAAGCTTCACCGGTACCTCTTTGGCTATTCCACCCACTGGTTAGGGAGGTGAGTTGATAGCCTTGACACTGCCTTTACCTTTCCCCACAACTAGTCCAAGGCGCTCCACCTAAGTCGAGGCCAAGTAGTTGTGGGTAGCACCCGTGTCTATCATAGCCCGAATGGGCTTGCCATTCACCTTCATCTCGACGAATATTAAGGTCCTCTCTTGTTTAGGAGGAGTCTCTTCATACGCCTTCTTTTTCCCTTTCTTCATGACTGGACGTGGGTCCTTCTTCTTACGGATGTCGGCACTGGTCTCCGCTAATGCCTCAGAGATGGAACCTACAATTGCATTGAAGGCACCTACTGGCTCAGTCTGGTCCGCATCGTCTGAGTCGTCATCCGTCCCATCATCAATAGCTTGATGGGCATTCATATGTGCATGTGGGCATTCGTTGTTCCAATGTGGTCTGCTGCAATGACGGCAGCCTAAAGGAGGCTTTCTCCCCCGGTCATTGTTGTTTGAAGCCGCACTATTGCTGCTTGAGGAAGGAGCTCTAGATTTGTTTGAGTTCCGATCTCCCCCACTTTTGCTAGGACCATCATTGCTAGGCTGGACCCCTTTGAAACCTGTTCGGGCAGGCTGCTGAGGCCTGTCCTTTCGAGCTTCCATTTGATAGTCCCCAAGGCATTCAGCTGCTTGGATTGCCTTGGGAAGGGTATCTACCCTTTGTCTCTGTAGTTCCACGAGGGCATAAGGTTTCAACCCTTCCATGAAGGTGAATAGTTTGTCATTGTCTCCCATATCGCGTATTCTTAGCGTGAGTGCGGAGAATTATTGCACGTAGTCCCGCACTGATTTTGTCTGGCGGAGCTCCCGTAGTTTTCTCCTGGCATTGTATTCAACATTCTCGGGGAAGAACTGCAGGCGTATGGCTACCTTCAGTTCTACCCATGTCTCGAGAGCATCTTTACCGGCCTTGATGGCTTCATACTTTACCCGCCGCCAAAGTTTAGCATTACCCTAAAGATACATGGCAGCAGTTTCTACCTTCTTAGCTTCCTCCAGATCCCTAATAGCATCAAAATATTGTTCGACATCAAAGATGAAGTTTTCCACTTCCTTGGCATTCCTCGCTCCACTGTATTGCTTTGGCTCAGGAATTTTCAGTTTCTTTGTCGCGGAAGCGGAATTCACAGCACCTCTGACTTGGTTCCCACCTCCTCGGAGTAGGCCTGTAAAGAAGCACTGACAACATTGAGCTGGTCTGTCAATTTGTCAATAGTTTATTGCATGGCAGTCACCTTTTCTGTCTCTTGTGCCCTATGGGCTAAATCCTCGGTGCGCTTGGAGCCCCTTGAATTTGTCAAAAATTTCAGCTGCCTCTGTGGCTGCCGTCTACCGGTCTCCCTCAGAGTCGCGACTGATGTTTTCAACGTCAACTTCGACCTGAAGCACCCTACGGTCCAGGTCGTCCAACCTTTGCAGTAGACTGGTTCTTAGTTCAGGCACCGTATCCACAATAGGCCCCAATACCTCAACCGTCCCTTCGAGAGCCGCAATGCAGTCCTCATGATTCACCATGGTCAGAAATGGTGGTAATGTCAATATGTTCCCTCGTATGATGTCGAGCCTAGGCTCTGATACCAACTGTTACACAGCGCCTTCCTGAGATTCCTTGGAAGAGCAATGTAAGGCTAAGCAACTGATGTCAGTGCAGTTGCTGTCTGCCAACTGAGGTCCCTTCCGTGCGCTAGACTAGATTGTCAGTGCCGCATGGGAAAACTAATGTCGGGAGCAATTGAGAGAACATAAAATGAGAATTTAGAATGAAAGAAAGCTGGATTGCATTAATGAAAGCTATTACAGAAAAGTAAGGTGGTGTCGAAGGAGAGAGACACTAGTACAAAGATTGTTGCTTGCTAGAAAGTTTTGATTGCTTGATCCCCGCTAATAATGCTTAAAAAAAATAAACTAAAGCTACACGTCTAGACTTGAAAAAGCTGGAGAAACATAGTGTAAGTGCATGAAATAAAACTACTCTATATTTACAATGGAAAGGACTTAGTTTATATAAAGCAGGGAGAGGTCCCTTTGTCAGCAACAGCGTCTTTGGTATCAGGGTCTGCGCGCGCGACGTTGTCTGCACGCGCGGCGTTGTTGGAATCTGCCTGTGGCTGGGCGCTGGCGAGGGATATCGATGGGGCGACAGAGGCACCTGCGCGCTTGTCACTTGGTGCGGCCAAGACCACGGGGTCGTCCGTGGCGCTAGGCGTTGGGAGGCTTGCTAGGATGCCACGGGGCATGCCCAAGGGGTCATAGGGCATGGCCGGAAAGCCGCTCATGACATTACATATAATAAAGAGTCTGCAATAAAACCTTGCTATGGAAATTATACTAATTGTACTTTTTGGCTTTAAAATTTGAAAACAATGTATTAGCTAACGAGTGAATAGCGAAAAAAGAAGAGAGAATCTATTGGAAGGAAATAGTTATAAATTTGCAGAATTTTTATTTTATCCAATTAGAATAATAATATATAATGATGGGATTGAAGAATTGAAAATTTTTCTATTAATATATACTGTTCCAGTTCTTTAATTTGGAGATAAAACTATCATTCCATGATTACTAGGTGTTTTTGAACTTATGAGAAAAAGCCAACGTGATGGCTTCTGGAACCACCTCAATTTCGGCATTTTAGTTCACTGTATAGTGCCTCGCATGGTATTTATTGGTGTACAATTTTTTTCTTAATTAGCCGAGGCTTTGACTTTGATTTTGACTTGTCCTGAGATTATGGAAATTAATTACCCAGACTAATTAGGACATGTAAAACAATATTTGGATAAATCGAGACCATTGAAAGCTGTTTGGTTGGTGTTTTAGGAGTTGCAAAGTTGGAAAACTTCCCGTTAGTATGGTAAGTGAGACTTTAAGCTTTGATACTTGCTTTTCTAAAACTTGTTTTAAAAGTGTGTTTTCTCTGCCTGGTCCATGTGTTGGGACAAGCTTGTGCTTGGCAGAGTCGGTGGTCTTAGACTAGCCGTAATATATTATTTTATGAAAAAAAATTATTTTATAAGTTGTTTGATAGTGTGATACGGCTGTGAGCCATGAAATTGAGTTTTATAGTTTGATTCGGCTGTGAGCCATGGTGTTGAGTTTGATACGGCTGTGCGCCATGATATTGAGTTTGATACGGCTGTGCGCCATGATGTTGAGTTTGATACGGCTGTGCGCCATGATGTTGAGTTTGATACGGCTGTGCGCGATGATGTTGAGTTTCATACGACTGTGCGCCATGATGTTGAGTTTGATACGGCTGTGCGCCATGATGTTGGGACATTGTGTATGCCTTTGTACATTACCCGAGCATTGTGTATGCTCTATTATATATTTGAGGCATTGTGGTGCCGCTGTGGACTCGTGGTGTGTTGGTAAATTGCTTTCACTGCAATTATGATAAGTCCTTAGCGGGTATCCTTGTTGATTAATACTTATTAACTCTGTTGATACACATATATTGCGTTGTTGTATAATTATCATATTTACTATATCATTTGTATTGTGGTGTGTTTGTATTTTCTCACACTTGTTCCAGAGGTATTTAAAGTGGCGGGTCAAGGATCTTACTAGGTTATATTTGGGTAAAACTCACTCTTTACCTGCATCTCTATGCAGATACCGTTGCGGAAGATAGAGCTAGTGGCTGACGAGTTTGTTCGAATGGATCCTATTACTGAGGTGAGCCACCGTATTGTTCGTGGGGGCTTTCGTTTCAGACTTACCTAGTTCGTGTTTGTTATTTCCTTTTTCTTTGGGGTTTGCATACCCATCAATAAAACTAATATTACTCTATTAGATGCCCCCTGATCTTAGTGTGGAATTTGGGCTAGAGTTTTATTATTTGAGTGATTGTTGGTTTTTCTATCAATTGACTAAGGTATTGGACGATAATTATTTCTTCTTTAATTATTAATAATACTATTTGTAATTTTTTTTCTCAGTGTTTGTGTAAATGATTAAACGTTAGAGAAAAGGGTTCGCCTGGCAGGTGGGTGTTCGCTGGGTGCCAATCACGTCTAGGGGGTAGTTTGGGACGTGACAATAATAGTCTAGTCATAACTTTACAAATCTGTAGCCCAAAAATAATATGCTAATATTTGAAAAAAAGAGTATTTTCTAACTTTTTTATTCGACAACGGAGTTTAATCACGACAATTATCTTATTTAGATGAAGTCATGAGATTTTCTAATTCTTCCGTCGTCTAATTTTGATCTTTCTCCCCCAGTTTGTCTTTAGTGCTGCAAGTTGCTGCAAGTTGTCCCTCAACTTTTCGCTGATTCTACTTATATGGTAAAATTTAGAAATAATTGCTGCAAGTTCGTGATTTGGCGGAGAATCAACAAGGAAAGTAGATTTATACATGAATTATTCTAGAAAAAGTAAGAAAATATGAAAAAAATTAATCTGATTATACATATGCATTACATGTATAATGATGTATAACTATATATAAACTTGTATATGGAATGTATAATAATGTATATCAAAAAAATAAGAGAAAGAAGAAGAAGATGAGTGTCAAACTTCCATGGAGGCCTCTTATATAATGACAATGTATATATATCCTTATACATTGAGAAATAAATAATTATGTGATGTTATGAACATATATACATATTTATACAATAATGTATAAGTGTGTATAAATAGTGGTTACACAATATTTATACCAGAACACATCTTATGTTCAATATTACACCTCTATTTCAGTACCAAAATATCAAAAGAGAGTTTTTCAGAGGAAGTTAGATCTGAAAATCAAAGAGGAGAGAAGATGGAGATGAAATTGTTTTATAAAAGAAGATAAATAACTGGAACATCATCTCAATAACTTGAAAATTGTCTGAAATTATTATCGACCACCGGAGATTCATTTTCCGACGACTTCACTGACTTTGTCATCGACCTCTTTACCTTGAAAATTGAAGGGAAAAAATGAATAAAGTATGTTTTTCACCGCCATATTTATTTTCCGATGACATCGTTAACTTTGCCGACGACCTCCCGATTGACTTCACTATGAAAGTTGAAGAAAGAAGAAAAAATGGATAAAGGAGGCTGTCTAGTTCTCTTCTCCACGCTAGGTTAACTGATGAAATCATTTTTATGCATTATCTATAAAATAAGCTATATCGGGTAAATTTTTAAAACATGGGCTATTTTTGGTTCTGAGATTGAACCGGGTGACATAGAATGTAACTCTTGTTATATGCTAATTTGTATACAGAGCACATAGCATAGCATGTTTCTTAGCCTTCAAATTTGTATTTCAAATCACAATATACCTGCAAGTCCTGCATCACTAGTTGCTTAGAATTAGCACGCGATCTCATGAAAGAAATCAAAGTAGAATTATAAATTAATAAGCCTTATCTATGAGAAATTACATCAGAAGGATTTCATCTCTTCATAGAGTTGGAAATTAACAAAACCGACGTACCATTCACTACCCCAAGGATATAATTTCCTCATCATTGTCTGAATGAACTCGGTTCGCCCACACTCAAGGCAGTCTGTTGCCCCACAGTCAGGCAGTGACGGTGAAATTAGAGACTCGTGCTTATAAAATATTATGACACGTATAGAGAGAGGTTGATATATTATTCAACTTTAAATATATATACATAATGAATAAAAAATTTCTCTATTTATAGAAAAAAGAAGCAGCTGCGAGGCTTTTCAGGAAGCTGGTGCAAGACTTTCTAAGAAGTAGCCACGAGGCTTTTATTGAGCTGCTTGCAACCTGCCCGTTTAATAAGAAGTTGCTCCAAATCATTTTATTAAGTCGCTTGCAACCTGCCTGCCCCAGGTGCTTGTAGATAAACTTCAATAGTGTACCAAACGGATAATCTTCTCGAAGAAGATTATGTATAGCGGAGTAATAAATGTATAGCGGAGTGTACCACAACATAATTATTTTCATAAAAAAAAAAAAAATATATATATATATATATATTTTTTTTCTGTCCAAAAAAGAAATTTCAAATTTCATTGGCTTGAGTTGAGAGTAGATGGAGTTTAAAATGGAGGGAGTCAATACGCAAATACTGAAAACTTGAAACCTTTATTTTGTTTACCCAAAAACCGATCGTGAAACCTCTAGCGTGCCCTCTCCTTGTCCTGCAGCCTCTTGAGAACATTTCCACTTTCTTTCTCTCTCTAGCTTTTTGAGTTTCAATGGCGGCGAGGAATGCATTGCTGAAGTACCTGAGAGTGGAAGCTCGGCCTGCAGCAGTGGGAAACCCCAGAAGGCTCATCGGAGCAGCATTTACCCAGGTATTCAGACGCCATTTCTCGGAGGAAGTGAGGGGCTCCTTCCTCGACAAGTCTGAAGTCACTGATCGTGTTATCAACTGTGTTAAGAACTTCCAGAAAGTTGATCCTTCCAAGGTAAAAATATCGTTTCATGATATTTTTTTTTTTTAAAATTTTTTTTAGGCATGGCTTTGAGCTAGAAAATTAGGGTTTTCGTTGGGTTTTAGTGAAATACGTTTTAGGTTCATGTTTTGTACGATTTCTGGTCCATTTATGTTTACCGCTGTATAAGTCGCTGATGATTTTTTTCTTTGTGAGCTAGAAATGAAATGATTTACGTGTAATTTTCACTCATTCTTTTTGGTGAGGAATTGAGGATTAATGGATTGTTTCTTTTAGAATGCGGCAGTTTTGTAATAGAATTGATTTGGAAAGCTGGGAAATAAACAGGACAAGTATAATGGAGCAAGTTAGGGAGTAAGAATGTGTGCACACGCTCTTCTGTCGGTTGGTAGTTGTTCTTAGTTCAAGTTTGGGAACCAGAGTTGAGAAGTCGAAAACATCGTCACTTATATGTCCAAGTATTGACCTGGAGGATTTAAGATGCTTTTTTCTTCTTGTCACATCATCGGCCTAAGCTCATACTTTTACCATGTGTTGGACGCTCTTCCTCCAGCGACGTTCTTTCAGAATGAGTATGATCTTTTAAACTCGTCCCCGAGGGCCTTTTTTTTGATAAATCCAATAATTATCATTCATATGATGTAACAAGTTTCTGTTAAAAGTATGTGCATGTGGAGGCTGGCATTCAATCAACTAATGACCAATCCAAATCATCTATAAACATTGTTATTTTTGTTTTACGCCAAAAAAGTACATGAAAGAAAAATGAACCTGTTGAACTGCTCATATCTCTTGCTGATGTGGAACATTATCCTATTTATATTGTTCCGCACTGATGATAGAGTACATGGTGGTGTCATTTTCAGTTTCTCTTTGCTAATCTCCTGTAGTTTTTCTTTTTTACCCCTGATAAGGTAGGTAAAAACTAATCTTCAGTAGCATCTACATCTTGATTGTGTCAGTCTGTCTTCGGAACACCTACAAAGCATCAAATATAGAACACACAAGGTTCTATAGTTGTGTACTGAGTTAATGAGTTTTCAAAAAGTGAGCTGTGATTTTTGTTTTTCCATCTCTTTTTTCACACATCAAGATTCTCCTTTCCTTAAAACTGTCTACAAGTCGTATTGCGTCCCTCATGGCACATCAAAAGGAGCCACCTTTTTAAGTGCTCTTACATTTGATAGTCTCTGCCACGCCTTTCTTTTATCCCCTTCCCTTTCCTTGTGGCAAGATTTCACCAAGGATGATCTCACCCCCTTTCCCTTCTGTTCCACCCTATCTTCTTGTTTACCTTACACGTCACTTGTTGAGTTTTTGAGTAAACTCCTAATCCTGACCATGAAAAGCTCTTCTAAATTTACATCTCATACGATTCCCTGTCTGTTCCTTCTCAAATAATTAGGTAGCATAGTCTCTATCATTCACCAAACTATACACCTGTGGAAACGTCTCCTGTAAAGTTGTTCCTCTACGCCACACATCTTCTCAAAGATGATTGAGTCTGCTTACCATTACTCGGAGTACAGTAAATGTGCTTAAAGAACGTGTTTTCCCCCTTCATGACGCCCTCCCTTATTCTACCCAGTGGGACTTCATAACTTCCTCAGTAAACCATGTCTTTCATGTTGCTCCATATTTAAGATTCTTCATAAACCATTTTTCTTAAAGCAAATCTCAACAAACACTTCTCCAAGAGTGCTGTAGTAAAAGTAGATATTTCTCGGATCTCTACCCTTTGTTTCAGGGAATTGTTATGTTTCTCCATTCCACCAAATGATATTTCTATTCCCCCTCCTTTTCTCATAGGAAGGCTCTCATTATGTATTCCAGCTTATCAGATACTAACTTAAGCATCTAAAATAAGAACATGTGACTTATTTGGTTATTAGATGGTGTAAATTAGTAGGGTGATTTTTCCAACTTAGATGAGAATTGTCTCTTCCAACCGGACTTCATTACTGGTTTTTAAAGATCCTCAAAATTTACCGAGTAGTAGGTCTAGGAATATTACTGATGGTATTGCCACCCTAGAACCACGATGTTTGCATGTTCTTGAATATCTTGTACCTACTTCACTAATACCAATCCAGAATTACATATATTGACATCTTGGAGCCATTTCAACGTTTTGAAAGGTATAGGAGCTGTCTAGTGTGTGGCCTGTAGGAGATTAATGCGTTGTGAGCAAATTAAATGAGATACAATTGATTTTCCTCTTGCTTCAAGACCTTCCTCAGAGCATCCTGTCTGTATCTATGAGTCTACTCTGTGCCTCCATCACAAATAAGAAAAGGAGAGGAGAGAACCAATTGCTTCTTACTTCATTGCTTATATTAAGAGCTTCCTCAAAGCCTTTTGTCTATGTTGTGCAGACTCTCCAAAATAGCTGCAGCACCCTGGTTAGATCCTCCAAAAATGTACTATTTTTGGAGGATCTGACATGCACCCATTGATGTTTTCGAGGATTTCGAGCAACATAGCCTACTGGTGCCTCCAGCACGAATAACTGAGTAAGAGACAATGTTGTGAAAATCTAAGTTGTTCGGACTCTTCACTTTCGGTGCCGCCCTTGTGTTGACACGACGTGGGTGTGGGAACTGTATCGGATCTGGTCAACCGATTTGAGTACTTTGACCAAAATTGATGTAACAATTCGGGACAAGTACAATGATTTTTGAAATCAAAATAGAAGTTAGGGTAATAATGAAGAAAATGAAATACTTTGTATATAGAAATTTCTATGACAGTCCTTTTCCTTTTATCTCCTTCTCGGATTCTCCTATTGATCATTATTTTTTCCTTCTTAGAATACCTTGTAAGTTTTTCACATAATTCTCATAATTTAGATATGTTTTTATAACTCTATTTTTTTTTATATTTGAATTATTTTTAGCTGAATACCGGCACCCATATCTGTACTTGGATCTGTATCCTCGAATTTTAAATTTTAGATTATGAAGTATTTGACCTCTAGATCCACCACTCGTATTGGACACTCGCATCCGAGTTCGAGCAACTTAATGGAGAGCTTCAGCGCGAACAAAGCGAGGCGACATGTGAGCACTTTAGGTATTTGACGTGTATTAGGTCTTTTGATGCGAGCGGTTCTGCAAACATAGCGAGAAGCGAAGGGTTTTCTCGCCTCTTCAAGTTCCTTCAAGGTTCTTCGAGGCTCAATCGGGTCTTCTTCTTTGACTTAAGGGAGAAAATTAGAAAAATCAGTTCTTTTATTGCAAACAGAACTTCAGCAGAACGACTCCAAAAAACCTAGGGTTTTCTCGCCTCTTCAAGTTCCTTCAAGGTTCTTCGAGGCTCAATCAAGTCGTCTTCTTCTTCTTCTTGTTCTTCTTTTGCGTGTGACTGGTCCGAAGCAACAATATGCTTCCATTTTTTTAATTATAATTTTTAGATTCTATCAATTTTTAGGTGATAGTTTTGAATTAAGTTAGCTAATTTTGGATGTTCATTTGCTCTTAATAGATTGTAAATGACACTAAAAGATGATAAGAAAGAAGTAACGAACATTTGCTTACATGTGTTGCTTCCATGCAATATTTATTTTGGTATTTTTTTCAAAATGCCACTTCACTTCAAAAAAGTAAGCGCTTCGCTTCTCGCTTTATGCTTTAAGTGAAAAGGTATTTGTCGCTTTTTCTCGCTTCGCACTCTTCACAACACTAGTAAGAGAAGTAGTGGACATGATGATTCTCCTTTGCTTATCCCCTTGTGCCACCCAAAAAGAAAAATGCAAGATGTCCCATTTTCGTGAATCGAAATTTTGACTTGAAAATAAAATGGTTTATTCATAATCTCGACTTTGGCTAGATTCTATTCTTCAAAGCATGTAAATCAGGACCTATTTGACATGGTCATGTGCCATTTAAATATTCAATTCGCATAGTATCCCTTGCCCCCCCCCCCCCCCCCCC
>MU676597.1:4865-21392 GCA_026770625.1 Nicotiana glauca
CCAAAAATAATAAAGTTTTAGTTAATCATTTATTGAATGTAAGCTAAAAATAATGATTTATACAATTGAAATAAAAATTCAAGGCATCTAAAAAGTTATAAAAAATGCATAGTTTGAAATTAACTATTTTAGCTATAATTTTTTATATAGCTCTAAATTACGGTGCTCTAATATATATATATTTACAGATTTTACCTAAAAAAGTAAAAATACATAGTTGAAATAAATAGTCATTGCATCAAAAGAAGAAATAAAAAGAGTGTACAATTGCAAGAAATTACAAGTGCAACTTTACATTCTTTTTATTTCTTATTTTGATGCAATGACTATTTATTTCAACTATGTATTTTTTTATAACTTTTTAGATGCTTTGACTATTTATTTAAATTGTATAAATCTTTATTGTCAGGTCAAATTCAACAAAAGATTAACTAAAACTTTATTAGTTTTGCCAAATAAAAATATTTAGCCTAAATAATATAGTTATATCCAAGTTTTATTATAAATTTTATTCGAAAAAAATTATCTAAAAAAGTAATATTCTTAAAAAAGTAACAAAAAAAAATTTATTTAAAAAAAAAATACCACATAGACAGAAAAATTCATGTGACAGGCGAGTGCACCCACAATTTTTGCCACATCAACGTCTAGGGGGTAATGGCTCTCAAAAGGCCAAGTTGAGGGGGGTAATTAAGACCGGACATAGTTCGGGAAGGATACTAATAATCTGAGCCAAGTTTAAGGGTGGTTTAAGGTATTTTGCCAACAAATAATGTACAAAAAATAAGATTTAAAGAGAAAGGTATAAGAATTAGATAATGAAGACCAAATAAAAGTTTAAAATAGAAGAATTTTCACATGAAAGATTCTACCAAATCCACTTTCATGACGCGATATTATTGTTCTCAACTTCTAAAATGTAATACTAATAAATTGAGTTATTGACGAGTCACGTGGTTAATAATAAATATGTTATGACTTTTAAAGTTTTACACATTCTGGGACTAGCCGAGCTTAAGGCGGTGGGCCAATATCAAGTGTTCGTCGGCGCGCTTGAGGCATAAGCTTCCAACAAGAGCCTACACATAAATTCAAGAACATACATCTTACGGGTGTCCCCAATTTTGCCTAACCTCAATTTGGCAAGTGCAAATAAAAGTGACCGGTAAAAGCCAAATAGAAATATTCAAAACTGATATATTCACTAATTTTTACCTTTTGTATCTTTCATTATCTAAACAGTGTTGGAAGTTTTGATTTATGAATTCTAAAAGTAATCGACCATAATTCTTTTTATATTATAGTCATTATAGTATGACTATGAATCGTTCGATATTATCTTTGAACTCTTTAATTATCTACTCAAACAACATTTTTTACTTCATTAGTTTTTTGTATAGTATTTTAAAATGATACTTAGCAACCAAAACAAATAATTAAGAATATTAAGTCTCGCATGAAGAATTCTTGTTGCAGGTTATTATAGAGAAAGATAAAGGGAGGCAGAGAGAAAGAAATAAGACAATCGGATAAGTCATATTTTTATTTATTTATTGAGCCAACTAAATAAGATAAATATTCATTGTTTTCCGAAATTTATATTTTAGATTTTTATTTAAAACTGAAAACATGTCATTTATTAATATCTACACAATTTTTTAAAAAGCTATATACTCACTATATGTGTACACGCAAAGCAACACGGTTTCTCTCACGCATGAAATCAATTGGGGTCCAAGTAGGATGAGAAGTCCTTTTATCACAATCTTTCACCTTATTAAATTAGAGTTCAACCACGACTAAAAGTCATTTTGTATATATATAGAGAGAGGGAGAATCCTTTTGATGGTGTAATACTTAAAATTGTTGTGGTCAAAGCGATGAGCATGGCAGAGCTGAGGGAGGAGCAAGTCGCAACTCGTGTAATCAAAGCAGAAGAGGATGCGGGTCGTACCCGCACTAAAAAAATTGTTGATTGTGTTATAGAAATCTATGGTTGCATTTTTGTTTTCGTGATGTTTGTATATTTGATCAAACTGAAACGTTCGGACCCAAGCAACCGAGACAGAATCATAGACTCTTATCTCGCAATGCTTGATATGTTACTGATATTCGTGGTAATTACTTTGGTCGTCTCTGTAACTTGCTGCCGCCGCCAAATGAGTCTTCTCAGTAAACTTATTTCATCCTTCGATTGAACGAAGAAGCTTAAGACCAGAGCAGAGTTCTAAAGCAAATTCCCTTTATTTTATTCTGATGAGTAGTAGTTTAGTACTAGTAATTATTTAGTTTTATTCAGATTTCAAATTATGTAGGTCTCGTATCTGCAATTGATCAGAAGAGAGAGAAAGTCTCATTCTTTTTAGAGGTGTGACATTTGTTCAACATCAACTTTTCTGAAATTCACTTCTAATGAAGGAACCAGTAGCTAAATGATTGTATCTTTCAAATTGTTATATATTACCAGACATAATGAGGCGATCGTAGAACTGTGCAAATGAAAAGATTCAACACATTAAAGAGCCCTTGGTCACACCGGATGTCATAGGAACTCATTTGCTTAAACAACTGCATTCATTTAATTCGACGTTTTACTCTTGCAATGGTTATACACATGATACGTCTAGTGTAGAGAAAATGTAAGTTGTTAGTGAACCAACCAAATTAGGTTCATCTTCTGATAACCATAGTAGTTGTGCCAAACTGATGACTAGGATCAAAAAGAAGGTTTCTGGCAAATCTAAGCTACTAAAGGACATTTACAAATGTCGCACAACATATGGGAGCTCCACTACATACTCGAGCATGCATCCTGTACACCTGAGAAAAGAATAAAATAATAAATGATTTAGCATTCAGCACAAGAATATTCAAATACCACTAGATGATAATAGATTGATGATCACCCGAGGCAAACGGTATAATAAATGAATTTCGAAGAATGTTAGTCCACAAAGCAGATCCGAAATCTAATGACCATTGGTGGCTCTCTTCTGAAAGAGCAGTACTGCATTAGCAATTCTTCCCTTGTTATGTTCCCGTTTTATATTGTGTCCAGCCAGTTTGACTACATTGCATCTTGTCTGCTTGATACTTCCAAATATTATGCCCATAGAACAGATACATAGCTTAAAGGAGATCCGACATTAAGATATTTGTATTGGATATCTTCTAAATAACCATGAAAATTAAAGAATGACAGAAAAAGCTCATGTTATCATAATGGTCGGTTTACAACAAAACTTCTTAAACCATATGTTTGTGACATATCTTAAATTATTAAATATTGTTCGAGATCTTTAAAAAACAAAGGCCCATACTGCTCACTATAAATAACAAATAAAAAAGACTACAAGGTCTATTCTCTGCCTAACAACCAGCTTTGAACAACTGCTCCTAAGAATCAAATAAAGACTAATCTTGAAGGATATGAGGCTTGCCTCACGCAAGATAGCCTTCAAAAGAGAAACAAGAAGACATGCTATTTGCAACGGGTGCTACCTATGTGAAAGAAAATGAAGGAAACAGCCAAAGTGCTGCTTGCGTGCTGGAAAAACAAGGGCATGAACAAAAGATCGAAGAAAATATGGCAGTCCGTCTCCAGCATGTGTTTAGTTACAAGTTTGGAAAGAAAGAAATATACGATGCTCTAAGAGCAAAGCAGAGCTCATCAGCAAGATTAAGTTCATCTGTATAATTTTGCTTTCATTTTGGTGTGAAGAGGAATATAGACAGATGCTGACAGTGTCATAGACTTTATGAGTTCCTCATAGACCTAAGGAACTCTTTGCTTCTGCTGAACATCCGCAGCACATTCTTCGTGTTGTTCATTAATTCAAGTTTGTTTTACTGATAAAAAACAAACGAAAAGAAAGTTTCTTTTACTGAAAAAAATGAAAAGGAAAGAAAGCAAAATGACATTTGCAAATATTATACTTCTCAGACTCACTCTCCATCAGTAAACGGTTCTAACCTTCTTTCAGATCAATCAAATCAACTCCAGTTGTTGCGCCAATTCTTCAGTGCTCGACTGCGCATCCAAAGCTCATACGCCACCATATAGAAAGAGTCTTCTTCAATCGGTGGTGTATTCCACCTAAAATGCTTTTGTACCTGCACTCATGTTTTTTTCCCTTAAGTTGGGATTTCTCAAGAGAAAGAAGGATCACAATTACATCCGAAAACACAAAGACAATTTTACCTTTAACAGATTGTAGTATAGCACCTTAAACTCAGCCTTTTCCTTGGATTTCAGAATATTCTTTAGTTTGTGAAACTCAGACTCCTTCAATGTCACTGAGAACTTCTTCCAGTCAAGTATGCTACTGAATGGTAGTGCATACTGATCCGCCAATATCACTACATACAAAAAGTAACAGCTCAAAGATTAATACTCCCTCCATTTCAATTTATGTGAACCAATTTTCTTTTTAGTCCGTCTAAAAAAGAATGTCGCCTTTCTAAATTTGAAAACAATTTAACTTTAAACTTTTCATTTTACCCTTAATGAGATGATTTATAGTCAAACAAACATTTAAAAAAATGAAACAGTTTTAGACTACTTTTATTTTGTTCGAGTTGCTTCAGTGAATGGTTTTGATTGATCAAAAGAAGAATCTACTTTAACAGATATGCCCTTAGGCACGGCCATACATAACATAGAAATCACACTTGGAAAGGGTGGACAATTAGCTGGAGCAGCGGATGAGACGAGTAGTAAATACGGACATTTGTTAAGGGAAAGTACATGCGTGAGATGAAGCTGAGTGTGAGAATTACCTGGGACGCAACCAAAGTAGATGACTTCGGTTACGCGGGCAATAGAAACACCAGATGGTCCTGCGGGGCATATGCAAAACTTCGAATTGTGAAGCTTATCCCAAAAGTCTAATGCTCCATAGCTCGTGTGTGCATCCAATCCACGAATATAGAGATCCTTGTCTGCACCCCACATGTCTACAAGTTTTTCTCCTAGCCTTGAACTCTTGTTTCCAGCCCAAATTCCGAGTAGGTATCTGCAAACAAAAACAAATCAGCAATCCTCAAGACATATTCAACACCAAAAAGAAATTTTGCAAAAGAATAGAAGAAGTTAAAGTAACTTACTTGTCTTCTATGTCACTTTTCCAATGTGGCCAACGATATGGAAGGCTAGAATGGAGAAGTAGAACGTCTCTTGTAGGACTGAATTGGACTGGCGACCACGAGAGTTTTATAGCATAATGCTTTAGAATTGGAAGCAGTACTTCCAACTCACCATCCTGGCAGCTCACATGAAAATGATCAGAACCCCATGATGGCATCCAGTAGGGGTATTTGGCCATCATATCATCCCAATCCTGCCATTATAATAAATTACTATTAGTTAACCCTATCAAACAAGAAGGAGAGAAAAAATGCAAAAGTAAAATGTTGAATACCATCGATGGAGGTACAAAGAATAAATCAGCACTGTTGGGATCAGATGTAATGAAGGAACTACTTCTCATATGCTGAGAGAAGTACCCTTCCAGTGAGGTAACATTGTACTGATCATTATCCACGGGATATGCATAAATCTTCAAGTTCTCCATCTGCTTGAAATTTTCTCGAAAATATTCTTGAGAATTATACACTGATCCTTTGTCAACTTTCTCCTATTTTTGTGGAAAATAGAAAAACATTAAAGAATGTAACACACAAAAATGTATAAGTGAAATTACTACAAAAAAGGGAATGAACACAAAAATTATAACTCAACTCAAGGCAAAAACAACAAAAAGAAACAAAAAGATCCTAAAATTATACTCAAAACTCAAGAGATATCCTTACATTATTACATTGAACAAAACATCTGAAGTATTGGAAAGTTAGCAACTTTCATCCTTTATTTTGACACCGCTAAATAACTAACGGAACCACCCATGTGCACATCACATGACACCAGAAAAAGACGATCAGGGGACTGATTTGAAAGAAGCTTAGGAAGAAGAAGGGTGTGGAATTGTCTGGTGATTGAAAAATTTCAAAGAAACGCGAAGAGTTTCCCAAGAGTCTGACAGAGTATTAAAAAGTCAAAGTCCTTGTATCTCATCATCAACATTAACTCCATTCGAGACACCTGATCAAGGACGCCCTGAAAATTATTTATGTGATCAAGGATAAGGTTGCCTTTCTTGTATTTAAAGGTCATCAATTGCTTTAGCAGGAACAATTTGTTGTTCCCAGTTTTTGAAGCATAAAGAGTCTCTAACTTTGCCCACAATGATCTTGCATATGTCTCGCTCACAATATGGTTGCGAATATTATCTTCAACCCATTGTCGTATATATCCACATACTTGTTGGTGCTCGAAATCCCAATCTTCATCAGATACACTCGGGTTTATAAGCTAAAAAAACTGGCAGATGCATCTTCTTTACGGACAACCAGTCTTTCATCTTGCTTCTCCAATCATTAAAATTGCTCCCATTTAAACTTACTATCTTGCTCATATTCGCCTCCATTCCGTAACAATCCAGATAAATAATCAAGGCTCTGATAACACTGTTATGTCTAGGAAGAGGCAAATCCGAAAATAAAGAAGATAAAGAATATCAAATTTTAACGTGGAAAACCCTTCAAATCGAAGGTAAAAACCACGGGATCACAAAGATCCAAAAAATTCACTATAACAATAAGAGGGTTAAAAAAGTTCTCCAAATTGACTACACAACAAGTGCCAAACACAGAGCAACAATGGCAACAACAAATCAATTAAAGAAAGAGGAGAACCAACAAAAATAATGCTGAAGTTCGAGGCTCAAAATCAGATGCTAATGGCCTCAATATCTGATCTTCACCATTCAAATCTAAGATCAAGATGTTTCAAACACTCAGTCAAAATTTCAGCTTGATCCAACGGTTAACGAATCAGAAAACTTAATTTGAAGTTGGCATGTTGGAATAAAAATCTGCAGCAAAACACATACTTTTCGTCTCGTCTCTCTCTTGATGAAAGCTCTCTCAAACACCACTCTTATGTGCTTAAGCAATTCAAAGACTTGTATCAATGAGCATAGAATAATTCTTCAAGGTTGTCCTATTTATAGATCATGAGTGGTGCTTTCTCTTAAAGCCAAAACTAACTCTAAATAGGAATAAACACCGAATCCAATTCCGAATAGGAATGGAAATCAAAAGAGAATAAGATTATGTCATTGGGCCTTTGGCTGGACAACATGGTCATGTGTCCAATAATTTTTCTGCTATTGTTCGAGATGACCTTCTTTTTTCTTATGATGAAAACATCATTAATTTGGTATGGATTCTGGAGCTACCTCACATGGCACACTAAGAAAAGATTTTTCTCATCTTATAATCCAGTTGATTCTGGAGTGTTAAATACGGGCAATGCTAGTGACGTTAAGTGTCGGTATTGGCACAATTTGTTTGAAAACTAATAATGGTTCAACGTTAGTTCTTCAAGATTTCAAGTATGCTCCAGATTTTCCTTTCAATTTGATCTTCGCAGGAAGATTAGACGATGAAGGTTACCATAATTCCCTCTTTAATGTCTAATGGAAACTCACAAATGGCTCGTTAGTAGTGGCTCGAGGAGTCAAGTCTAGTCATTTATATGTGACACAGGGCTCTATTCTTAATGACTCCATAAATCTGGTGGAAAGTGATACTTTATCAAAATAGTGGCACAGAAGATTGAGTCATATGAGCGAGAGGGGGATTATGTGTTTGGCTAAAAAAAGTTTGTTTTTTGGAGTTGTTAGAATAATTATGTAAATAGTAGTAAATAACCCTAATCCCATATGTATTAGGAGTAGGACATTTTATATATATATATATATATATATATATATATATATATATAGGGTTAATTGTATCATGTTTAACATATATGAATAATATCATATTTTTCTCCCGTGCATTCTCTTAATGACGATTCTCTTGTCTTTCTTTCAGAACCTTGTTACTTTTAAGCTGTCTTTTCGCCTGAGGCTTTTGGACATGACTACTTACTCCAGTAGGTTAGTAAGCTACCTCTTCCGCTTTCAGCAAGGGAGTCAACGACTGAGGAAAGCCGGTCTGTGGGAGTCAACAAGCAGCACTTGTCATAGGAGCAAACCCTACCCTCTTCAGTCAAATAGGGACGAGCTCTATCCACTGTCCCCAGAGTTGACCGACGATGTGAAGGAGAAGAATGCTACTCTATAATCGGTACAGTCCTATTTATGAAAGCGCTCTGCCCAGCTTAGCGCATGGAAGGGCGAGTCGTTCTATTAGGGTAATGGAACCAGAGCAATAGTGAGAAAACATCCGGGAAAGAAAACTTAGCCGAAAAAAGTCATCGTGCTTTAATTTCGATAAAATTTTTAAGGCTATTTTTCATCAAACCAATTTACATCGGCGTTGTGCGAAAACCAACACCACCACAAGGTCCCCCAACCCCCAGCGATCAAACCCCAACAAACACCTCCACCGGCAGACACCTCATGTGCTGCCACACGCCAACCAGAAAAGCATTCTCACAGGAGTGAAACAAGCAAAGCTGAAAAGGTATATCCATTGTTTAGCTGGCAAACAGAAAAAGGTTTCCTTTCATATCCATCCTCCCTCAAGAAAGCCCGATGTATTGGAGCTAGTACAATCTGATTTGTGTAATTCTTTTAAAGTAAAGTCAAAAGGCGGTGCACTTTATTTTGTGACCTTCATTGATGATCATTCTCGCAAGTTCTGGGTGTATCCTTTGAAATCTAAAGATCAAACACTTGGTCTATTTAATAAATTTCAGGCCTTAGCTGAGAGACAGACAGGGAAAAAATTATAATGCATTCGCACTGACAATGGTGGTGAATATTGTGATCCCTTTGATAACTATTGCAAGGAAGAAGGAATTCGTCATCAGAAAACTCCGCCCAAGATGGCTCAATTGAATGGTTTGGCAGAAAGGATGAATAGAACTCTAGTTGAGAGAGTTAGATGCTTGCTTTCGGAGGCTAAACTTCCAAATACATTTTGGGCGGAGGCACTTAACAATGTTGCCTTTGTTATCAATTTGTCTCCTGCTGTTGCTTTGGATGGTGATGTCCCAAATAGAGTTTAGTTCACCAAAGATGTTTCTTTTGATCACCTAAGAGTTTGTGGGTGTAAAGCTTGTGTGCATATTCCTAAAGATGAGAGATCGAAACGGGATGTCAAAACTAAGCAGGGCATCTTTATCGATTATGGTCAAGATGAGTTTGGGTATCATATTTACGATCCAGTTGACAATAAACTTATTAGAAGTAGTGATGCAATATTCTTTGAAGACCAGACTATTGAAGATATTGACAAAGCCGAGAAGATAGATTATCATAGTAATGAGAGTTTAGCTGATATTGATCCAGTTTTTATTGCGAAGTAACCTATTGCACATGAAGGAACCCAAGAGAATGATGGAGCTATTAATCAAGATCAAAATTATCATCATGGTGTAGATGTTATGGATGCTCCAGTTGATGAAGTTGTAATTGATCAGCAACCAATTCCTGCTCAAGTAACTACTTCGAATTCTCCTGAAACTTTTCTTAGCGGATCTATAAGGGAGAAGCAAAAATTCAAGAGCTATCCTCCTGATGAGTATGTATTTTTGACTGACATGGGAGAACTTGAGAATTATGATGAAGCCACACAAGATACTCACAAAAATCAGTGGATCGAAGACATGGAAGATGAGATGAAGTCACTCCATGCGATTGGCACATATGGGTTAGTGAAATTGCCGAAAGGTAAGAGGGCTTTATCTAACAAATGGATATTTAGAATAAAGCAAGATAACCATAACTTTGCGCCTAGATACAGGGCGAGGTTAGTTGTTAAAGGTTTTGTCCAGAAGAAGGGAGTTGACTTTGATGAAATCTTCTCTCCTGTTATGAAGATGCCTTCTATTCGTGTGGTTCTAGTCTTAGCCGCAAGTCTAGATTTAGAGGTTGAGCAGATAGATGTCAAGACTAATTTTGTTCATGGTGATTTAGATGATGAGATTTATATGGAGCAGCGTGAGGACTTTGAAGTTAATCTTGCAGATAAGCATGCATATTGCAGAAAATTGGTAGGCATGAAGCGTGTCAATAGTTCCTCTACTTGAAGACCCATTTTGTCATAACCCAAACTACCATGTTGTGATGGCGCCTATCGTGGTACTAGGCAAGACAACCCTTTACCAAAATCAATCCGATATTTCAATTTAAAGATAACTCCAAGCCAGTTAATAATAAAACTTCATAAAGAAATTCTGAATAATGAAAGTGCGGAAAGAAAAGCCCGACATCGGGATGTCACTAGTCATGAGCAACTACTAAAAATCTATCCTGGGATACTGAGACTAACATAGTCTAGAAATGTAACTACAAAATAAACTATAGGAAGATAGGAGGGAGAAGAACAGGGCTGTGATTGCCAGCAGCTACCTTGCCAAATTTGAGAAAAATCTACAGCTGGATTAGTCAACAGCCGCTACCGTGTCTTGATATGCCTGGATTTGTACACAAGGTACATGGAGTAATGTGAGTACGCCAACTCAGTAAGTAACTAAAGTAAATAAAGGTTGAAAAGCAATGACGAGCAATAAGCATATAAAGTTCATATAAGGAAATCCCAATAAAAATATAATAGGATTTTAAAAATAGAGTATGAATCAAATCATTTCGTTTAAACTCAGTTTCAGTAAAATCATTCGAAGATATTTTAAAACAGTTCTAAAATAGAAGCTCAGTGCAACAGTGAGCAAAATGATGAAATCATAAATAGCCCCTCGGTCAAAACATCACTCATAAGCAGCCCATCGGGCAAAACATCACTCATATACAGCCTCTCAAGCAAACCTCACAGTCACTCATATACAACCCCTCAGGCATGCCTCACCATCACTCATGCTTAGGGCACCCGCACTCACTGGGAGTGTGCAGACTTCAAATGAGCTACTTCATCCCAAGTGCTATCATAAGCCACCTCGTGGCATAAATCAATTAGGCCCTCGACCTCACTCAATCATGAATCAGTAACAACATGCTGCGGCATGCAGCCCGATCCTATAAATATCCTCACAAATCACGCCCTCGGCCTCACTCAGTCATAAACCTCTCAAGCCACTCGGGCTCTCAGTAAAATATGGTACCCAACCCAAATATTTATATGTATCAAAACAGAGTAATAAAGGCTGAGTTATGAAATCAATAAGTATAACATGACTGGGTATAGAATTTTAATAAAAAACAGTGAGGGATAGTAAGAAAAAGGCCCATAGGGGTCTAAATAGCTCTGGCACAAGGCCCAAACATGGCGTTCAGCCCAATTTACATAAACTCTTTCTAAAACACATAAGTATTATATAGTTTCAACCAAATACGCAACTTTATAGTTGCTACGGGACGGACCAAGTTACAATTCCTAATGGTGCACGTCCACATGCCCGCCACCTAGCATGTGCATCACCTCAAAATAGTAAAACGATACAAAATCCGGGGTTTCATACCCTCAGGACCAGATTTACAATCGTTACTTACCTCAAACCGATCAAATCTCTACTTCGCGATGCCCTTGCCTCTCGAACAGACCTCCTAATGCCTCGAATCTACCCATAAACAATTTGATACAATCAACACGAGCCAAAAGAGTCAATCCCATAAGAAAATTCTAAGCTTTAGGTCAAAAGTCAAAAAGTCAACTCAAATGTCGGGCCTCGGGACCACATCTCGAAATCCGACAGAAGTTGCAAAATCCGACAACCCATTCGATTATGAGACTAACCATACTAGTTTCACTCAAATCCGATTTCGAATCGGCTTTCAAATCCCAAAAATTCATTTTATGAAACTTCACCAATTTTCCCCAAATTTCATCCCAAATCACGAATCAATGATGAATTCAATGATATATTCATGAATATAGCCAAAACCGAGTTAGAATGACTTACCTCGATAAATTTCCTGAAAAGCCCTCGAAAATCTCCTTAAACTAAGCTCCCAAACTCTAAGATGTCAAATAAAACCCTAAACTTTGCTTATACTCTCTGAACCATCACTGTGCGGTCCACAAAATTTTTCTCCGACCGCGGGACCTGAGCCATTACCTTCCGCGGTCCGCATAAGCTTACTGTGGCCGCACACTCCTCATCGCGCTATGCATAACACCTCTCGATCCGCATAATTTCCTCTGTGGCTGCATAACACCTCTACAGTCCGCACCAATTTTGTGTGGTCTGCACTTCCAAGACCAGATACCAGATATCAGAGATCTGCCAACTTCCAAAGCCAACTAATGATCTAATAACCACCCGAAACTCCCCCTGAGGCCCTCAGGACCTCAACCAAACATACCCAACACATCCCATAACATCATTCATACTTATTCGAACCTTTGGAACACTCAAAACAATATCAAACACTAGATTACCCTCGGATTCAAGCCTAAAAACTTCTAAACTTTCAAATTCCACAAACGATGCGGAAACTTTGGGAATGACCTGAAATTTTGCACACACGTCAAAAATAGCACCACGAATCTACTCAAATTTTGGGAATTCCATTCCGACACCGATATCAAATTTTCTACTGCCAACCAAAATCGCCAATTTTCTAGTTTTGCTAATTCAAGGCTAATTCTACCATGGACCTCCAAATTACATTTCAGACGCGCTCCCAAGTCCAAAATCACCTAAAGGAGCTAACCGAAACACAAAAATCCAAATGCGAGGTTGTTTAGTCATAAGTCAACATCCGATTTACTTTTCCAACTTAAGCTTCTAAATAGGAGACTAAGTGTCTCATTCCACACTGAAACCGCTCCGGACCTAAACCAAGCAACATGATATGATGAAATACAACTGAGAAACATATAAGAAAGCAGAAATGGGGGAAACAGGGCTATAATTCACGAAACGACCTGCTGGGTCGTTACACCTCCCTCTCTTGAACAAACGTTCATCCTCGAATGCATCTAGAAACATACCTAAAGCTCAAATAGGTGTGGATATCTGCTCTGCATCTTTCGCTTGGTCTCCCAAGTAGCCTCATGCACGACACGACCTCTCCACTGCACTTTTACTGAAGTTATATCCTTTGATCTCAACTTTCGGACTTGCCATTCCAAAATAGCCACTGGCTCCACATCATAAGTCAAATCACCGTTTAACTGAATCGTGCTGAAATCCAAGACATAAGACGGATCAGCGATATACTTCAGGAACATAGAAACATGAAATACAGGATGATACCCGACAAGCTAGGTGGTAAAGCAAGCTCATAAGCCACCTCCCCAATCTTTTGAAGCACGTCAAAAGGCCCAATGAATCGAGGGCTCAACTTGCCCTTCTCCTCAAATCTCATAACACCCTTTATGGCTGAAACCCTCAGTAGAACCTTCTCCCCGGCCATGTAAGACACATCACGAACCTTTATGTCAGCATAACTCTTTTGTCTTGCCTGTGCTGTACGAAGACGCTCCTTAATCACTTTCACATTATCCAAGGCATCCTGTACCAAGTGTGTACCCAAACGCCTAGCCTCGTATGAGTCAAACCAACCCGCTGGAGACCTACACTGTCTCCCAGATAAAGCCTCATATGGAGCTATCTGAATACTCGACTGATAACTGTTGTTGTAAGCAAACTCCACAAGTGGTAGGAACTGGTCCAATGAACCCCCGTAATCAATGACACAAGCGTGCATCGTGTCCTCCAATATCTGAACAGTATGCTCAGACTGTCCATCCGTCTTAGGGTGAAAAGCTGTGCTTAACTCAACCTGAGTACCCAACTCTCGCTGCACAGACCTCCAAAACTGCAATGTGAACCAAGTACCTCTATAGAAATGATGGAAACTGGGACACCATGCAGGAGAAAAATCTCTCAGATGTAAATTTTAGCCAGCTGCTCCGAAGAATAGGTAGTACACACTGGAATGAAGTGTGCCGACTTGGTCAGCCGATCCACAATCACCAAAATAGCATCGAACTTCCTTAAAGTCCGTGGGAGTCTAACTACGAAATCCATGGTGATCCGCTCCCACTTCCACTCCGGAATCTCTATCTGCTGAAGCAAGCCACCCAATTTCTGATACTCATATCTCACCTGCTGACAATTGAGGCACCGAGCTATGAATCCAACTATATCTTTCTTCATCCTCCTCCACCAGTAGTGCTGCCTCAAATCCTGATACATCTTCGTGGCACCCGGATGGATGGAATATCACGAACTGTGGGCCTCCTCTAGAATCAACCCTCGAAGCCTATCTATATTGGGAACACATATCCATCCCTGCATCCTCAATACCCCGTCATCACCAATAGTCATCTCTCTGGCATCGCCGTGCTGAACTCTGCCCTTGAGGAGAAGAAAATGATGATCATCATACTAGCGCTCTCTGATACGACCGAGAAACCACACAATCTAGGACTTGATTGGTCTTCGAAATATCCAACCTCACAAACCAATTGGCCAAAGCCTGAACATCTACCGCAAAAGGTCTCTCCTCAACAAGAATAAATGCAAAACTGCTCATACTCACCGCCTTCCTACTCAAGGCATCAGCCACCATATTGGCCTTTCCCGGATAATACAAAGTAGTGATATCATAGTCCTTTAGAAGCTCCAACCATCTCCCCTGCTTCAAATTGAGATCTTTCTATTTGAACAAATGTTAGAGACTACGATGATCAGTAAACACCTCACAAGACACACCATAGAGATAATGCCTCCAAATCTTCAACGCGTGAACAATGGCAGCCAACTCTAAATCATGAACGGGGTAGTTCTTCTCATGGGGATTCAACTGAAAAGAAGCATAAGAAATCACTCTAACCTCTTGCATCAACACACACCCAATCCCAACCCGAGAAACATCACAATATACTGCATAAGAACCTAAAGTTGATGGAAAAACTAACACTGAAGCTGTGGTCAAGGCGGTCTTGAGCTTTTGAAATCTCGCCTCACACTCATCCAACCATTTGAAAAGAACACCCTTTTAAATCAATTTGGTCAAGGGTGATGCAATAAATAAAAATCCCTGAACGAACTGACTGTAATAACGCGCCAAACGAAGAAAGCTATGAATCTATGTGGCTGAGGACGACCTGGGCCAACTATGGACCACCTCTATCTTCTCCAGATCAACCTGAATACCCTTAGGGGACACTACGTTCCCCAAGAACGCCACTGAAGTGAGTCAGAACTCACACCCGGACAACTTAGCATAAAGCTTCTTCTTTCTCAACCGCTGCAATACAACTTTCAAATGCTCGACGTGCTCCTCCTAGCTATGCGAGTACACCAGAATATCATTAATGAATACAATAACGAACGAGTCGAGATAAGGCCAAAACACACTATTCATCAAATACATGAATGCTTTTGGGGCATTGGTCAGCACAAAAGACATCACAATGAACTCATAATGACCATATCGGGTCTTGAAAGCTGTCTTAAGAATGTCTGAGTCCCTAATCTTCAACTGGTGATACCCTGACCTGAGATTAATCTTGGAGAACACTCTCGCTCCCTAAAACTGGTCAAATAAATCATCAATACGAGGAATATGATACTTGTGCTTGATTCTAACTTTGTTCAACTGCCTATAACCAATGCACATCCCTATAGTGCCATTCTTCTTCTTCAGAAATAGGACATGCGCACCACAAAGTGACACACTAGGCCGAATAAACCCATTACCAAGGAGTTCCTGAAGCTGCTCTTTCAATTCCTTTAACTCTGCCGATGTCATACGATATGGTGGCATAAAAATGGGCTGAGTTCCTGGCACCAAATTAATACTGAAGTCAATATCCCTATCCAGCGGTATGCCAGCAGGTCTGCAAGAAACACATCCAGAAAATCCCTCACCACCGAAACTGAATCAATAGTAAGAGTCTCTGCATTGACATCCCACATAAAAGACAAATAGGAAAGACAACCCTTACCAACTATCTGCTGGGACTTCAAAAATGATATCACTATATTAGGAACATAATTCATCAAATCTCGCCACTCAATTCGTGGAACCCTCGGTATATCCAGCGCCATCATCTTAGCATGACAGTCTAGAATATCATGGCACGTAGACATCCAATCCATGCCTAATATCACATCAACATCAACCATACTAAGCAACAGTAGGTCTACTCGGGTCTCAAAACCCCCAATAGTCACCACACAAGACCGATATACGTGGTCCATAACAATTATGTCGCCCGCTAGAGTAGATACATGAATAGATGACAAGAGACTCGTGGGGCGTATCCAAGTAATGAGTAAAATATGATGACACATATGAAAAAATAGAACCAAGATTGTGAGCACGTGATTTTTGCTCTCATAACAACTACTCCCAAAAATTATAGAAAACAGTTTTGTAGCGTTTTTGATTTTGTGGAGTATGTGTTATAGGTATGTGTTTATTTGTGCACTGATTAAAAATACAAAAAAATACGTGTTATTTGTATGGTCGTAAAAAACTTTTATTAATCATAAAATGGTTAAAAAGAAAATTACAAAAATACACTGTTTTGTGCTTTGCC
>MU676598.1:12060-27098 GCA_026770625.1 Nicotiana glauca
TATGGATCGGGCTGCACGCCGCAGCGATATGTGGATCGGGCTGCGTGCCGCAGCGGTTATTATGTGATACTATTTCTAAGAGTGATATGAGAGAGAGAGCCCGAGGGGCCGAGAGTGTTGTGGAGAGTGAGCCCGAGGGGCTGGTTCAGTTTGAGATATTGCCCGAGGGGTGAGCTTTTATGTGCTCATTTTGCATACTTCTTGCCTTTTTACCTGTTGTACTGTGGTATTTGTGCCCGAGGGGCAGATTTTCTGTGCTAATCAGCACTAACTATTTTGAAACCGTTTTTCGTAATTATTGAAAAGACCATTTTTGAAAGAGATTTGAACTGAGCCGAAATATTTCTAAAGATTTCACTGATTTCATTGTTTTCTCAGAAATCGTACCCGGCTTCTGTATAGCATGTTGGTTGCTTTACGTGATTTCTGGCTGCTCAGTTATTATTTACTTTTATTACTCACTGAGTTGGAGTACTCACTTTACTCTCTGCACCTCGTGTGCAGATGCAGGTATTGTTCACCCGGTAGCAGGTTATGAGCTGGTTGAAGGTATTGCTATTGTAGCTGAGCAGAGTGACCGCCAATGTTCGCGGCACCGGACTTCATCTTTTGAACTCCAAATTTTATTATATATATATTATTGGCCCTGTAGTAGTGTCCAGTCTTCTTTAGATGCTCGTGACTTGTGACACCCCGGTCGGGTTGTGTTGGGTTGTAAATACTAGTTATTATTGTCGTTAAGCTGTATTTATCTATTCATTATGTTTAATAATTGTTAAAGAGACGATTTGGGTTAGTTGGATGGCCTTGTCTTCACGAGAGGCGTCATCACGAACGGCTTTGGAAATTGGGTCGTGACAATACCCTTGACCCAGTCCTTAACCTAACCCATCCAAAGGATCAATCTTTGTTGTTGATCTTAGAAGATCAACGGTCCAGGATTGACCTTCTATTTTTAATTCAATCAAACCCCCTATACCGGTTCATTTGTCACGCCCGCCACCCTTGAATCCCTCGTCTCCCTCTTCTCTTAGAGACTCGCCCAAACCCTAGCGCTATCACCAAATATATACTCCAAATCCCTTCGATTCCTACCTATTCCATGAGATTCTATGGTGGTTTGAGGCCTCTACTAGCCTCTTACCTCTCTTGGTTCTTCGATCCTGTTGTTGCATGAAGGGATCTTGAAAAAATCCAACTCAAATTTGGTTCAAAGACCGTTCAAAGGCCTACATATGGCCATTATCATTTGTGAGTGCTATTTTCTTCCTATTTTCAATTCGAATCTATGACTTTGGACCAAGTCTCTTTCACCTCTGTTATTTTCAAAACCCTAGTCTCATGACTAATTGGGTATGTTAAGATCTGAAATGTTATGAATATTATTTGGTATTTTCTTCGGAAAAACTTTCTATTTTCCTTATCATCAGTCAATTTCAGTGACTTCTCAGAACTAGAGTTCGTCCTAAGTTCTCATCAAATGATGTTTCTCAATTTTCAAGTGTTAAACCTGATTATTCCTTTACTGGTTGGGCCAATTTTTGTTTATATGCTTAAACCCTAGGTACTTCTATTTATGGAACTCATTTCTTCAATTTTTCTTCCGTTATGTGTTTATTTCCGCCAATTAATTATTCTGTTTGATTTGATTAGGGATTTGAATCATATTTTCTCATTCAAATCAGTACTTCTTTGTGATTTGCCTATTTGCCTTATTTGTGACTTTAATAAGTACCATTTTCCTTAATTAAACTATTATTCTAATTCAGAAGTTTTATATGGTATGATTGATTCTCTTACCTTATTTGAGCCCTAATCTGTACCGTTGATTTGCTCTCCCTATTCTAAAGGGGTTTTCCCAGATTTTCTGTATGATTTGATTGGTTAAATCCCCAATTAACCGGTTGATTTATTCGATTACCCTTGTTTTATGAACTGACATATCTTTATCTTATTTGTTTTTACCTCACTAACTCCTATATATACTCTCATTCTGATTCTTCTAAGGACACAAAAAACAGTTCATAAGCACAGTCACTCACAAATTCTGGTCTCAGCTTTCTGCTACTTGTATCCATCTGTTTGTCTAGTCGGCTGAAAGCCAGGACTAGACTGTTGAATCCTCCTGCTTTACTTTTTTGCTGCTGCTTCTCTAATTGGTATGGTCCCATTTTACTATCATGCAAACCTCTGCATGAATTTAATTTGTGTACTTCCTATTCCTAGCATGACTCCTTTATGTTACTAAACTAGTAGGATCTTCTAGATCAGTCTATCTATATTTAACTAAACCTATGTGTTTTGTGCTTCTTGTTTTTAGTCAGCATATGTATTGCCATTCAATTATGTTGCATGCTTCCTGCTATTCGACTTAACCTGTATGATTCCTTATAATTAGCATACCTTTTGTTCTGTCTTGATCGGACCTATATGTCTAGTACCATCACATGTTTACTTCTATGTTGACTACAATAGCCTACCTGCCTCTATCTGGTTGAATCTATGTGTGTCCTGCTCTCAATCTATTTGCTCCTAATTTAGTTAGACTTCTGTGTATCCACATGAACTAGACTCATGCTTATTTTTTATGACCCCCAACCCCTGCTCCCCTCTCTATGTGGTTGTTTGTTCTCAGCATGCTATATGCCACCTAGTGTTCACTAATGAATTAAGCTAAATCTAGGAAATGAGAATCTTTATTTTGAAACTTTTTGACCATGTTTTCTGCTTGCTGTTTGATTGCTGAAACCTTTGCTTCAAAGCCAACTCTATTTTCAAACACTACTCCTATTCTTAGAACACCTAGGATCTTGCCCCTCTAGTGTAAGCATTGCTTAGGAGTCCTAGAGGTTCCTCTGAACTTTGACACACTGGAGTTGGCTTTCCAAGCTTTATCACAAAGGGTTACTTTGAAGGTTTTCCTGGTGTGAGAATTGTCTGGGGTCCCTGGGAACTTTAACACACCAGGATTCTGTTTGGTGAACTATGAGATTATGGCATTTGTGGGCAGGTTGAAGTCCTGATCTGCCAGGCATATCTTTTGGGCCTATATTCAGGTTCCCTAAATGTCACGATCCCAAACCCGAAATCGGTCGTGATGGCGATTCTCGTGAAGACAAGGTCATCCGATTAACCAATTCTCAAGTTTTAATAGTTAAATAGCATGATAGTAGTCTAAATATGGTTTAACAGTGCGAAATAGCGGAAATACGTATAACAAATGCGAAAGTATAACCCAACACAACCCGATACTAGGGTGTCACTAGTCATGAGCATCTATAAGTCAGAATACAATCCTGCTAAAAACCATGAACTAATACAAATGTTTGAAAAGGAACAGAAGCAATAGAGAAGTAGAGACACGGGGCTGCAAACGCCAACAACTACCTCGAGATCTCCGAAAGTCCGCCTGAAGCTGGAGGAAATCAGCGGTCGGGAGCGGAACCAGCTACGCCTGAATCTACACACAGGGTGCAAGGAGTAAAGTGAGTACTCCAACTCAGTGAGTAACAAACATAAATAACGACTAGAAGTAAGAAAAATCGTAAGGCACAAGGCATGATATAATGAAGTAGTGAAACCATTCAAGCAAAGCAATATACCAACTAAGAAACAATATAAGTCATTCATCCACAAGCAAGCATATAATTAACAACAATTAAGGAAAATAAACACGTAAAGGTAAGCCCCTCGGCAACAATACCAGCCTCGGGCTCACTTTCGCATCACACTGGGTACCCGCGCTCATTGAGGGTGTGCAAACTCTGGAAGGGCCCGTTTCGGCCCAAGCGCAATAATAAGCCATCTCGTGGCATCAAGTCTAGGCCCTCGGCCTCATAATAAATTAAGCCACCTCATGGCATACATGTCTTAGGCCCTCAGCCTCAAATCTGTATCAGTGTTTCCTCATAACATAGGCCCTCGGCCTTACACAGTCAAAAATCATCACAAGCCCCTCAGGCAATAGTAAAATAGTATTTCTCACCCCAAATATCATTTAAATCTTAAAACTGAGTAAACATGGTTGAGTTTGAAAAATAGTGGAAAATAACATGACTGAGTTCAAGTAATAAGTCAAAATAGTGAGGAAATAATAATAAATCCCCAAAGGGTTCAAATAGTTGGCTCTAGGCCCAAATATGACATTCAGTTCAAATAATAATGATAGCAAATAGTTTTCAATCAAATACACAGTAAAATCATCAACCGGGATGGACTAAGTCACAATCCCCAATGGTGCTCTACTCCACGCTCGTCATCTAGCATGTAAGTCACTCAACATAGCACTACGATATGCAAATCTGGGGTTTCAAACCCTCAGAATATCATTTACAATCATTACTCACCTCGAACTGGCTAAATCTCTAGCTCCTGATGCCTTTGCCCCTCGAAGCAATCTCCACGTGTGTCGAATCTATCCAAAATCAAAAAGAATACGTCACAATATGCTAAGGGAACAAAGCCTAAGCAAAAACAATCAAAAAGTACGAAAATTCTCGAAATTAGCAAAATTTGAGCCCCGGTCCCACGTCTCAAAATTTAGAAATTTTTACATCAACAGGTTCCTTATCTCCCCACATGTTCATACATACTAAGAACATCAAAATCCATCTACAAATAGCCCTTCAAATCCCAATTGTTTGGTTTTAAAATTCAAGCCCTAGTTCTTGATTTCTAGGCTTATTTTCAAGAATTTCTAGGTGGAATTTACATGATAATCAAGTTTTAAGTTCAAGAAACTTACCTCCTAATTTTCCCCCTTGAATCCCTCTTCAATCACCTTCAAAAATCCCTCAAAACGAGCAGCTATGGTGGAAAAATACCCCCACCCTCGCAAACAAAATGTCCTTAAAACATTCTGTCCAGGCTTGACCTTCCTTCTTCGCGAACGCAGTCAAAGCCTCGTGTTCGCGAAGCACAAACTTTCATTGACAACTTTTACTCTACGCAAATGCGACATGCAGGTCGCGAACGCGATGCCTTATTCTCCTATACCTTCGTGAACGCGAAGACCATTACGCAAACACGATGAACAAATTCCCATTCAGCCCAAATTCCTCTACATGATCGCGAAGACCTTCTCGCGAATGCGATGCATAGCCTCACAGCCTTCCGCGAACATGAAGCCTCTCACGCGAATGCAAAGGCTTAACTCTGGCCTTCCTCAATTTCTTCTTCGCAAACGTGGGAACCCCATCGTGAATGCGATGCCTCAGGACCTCAACCTTCGCGAACGCAAAACCAACATCGCAAATGCGAAGGCCAAACTCTCTGCCTCATCACGCATCCCTTCGTGAACACGAGAGCCTTCTTGCGAACGCGAAGGCCAAAAGTCTGCAACACCAACAACAGAAAATCTGCAACTTCCAAAACATGAAATTGATCCGTTTAACCACCCAAAACTTACCCGAGGCCCCAGGGACCTCAACCAAAGGTGCCAACACATCCTAACACCCTTTTCAAACTTGTTCCGATCATCAAAACACCTCAAAAAACATCAAATCACTCAAAACACATCGGATTCAAGCCTAAATTTCTAAAACCTTCTGAAACACACTTTTGATCAAAAACCCAACCAAACAACGTCCGAATGACCTGAAATTTTGCACACATATCCCAAATGACATAACAAAGCTACTAAACCTCTCGTAATTCCATTCCAACCCTCGGATCAAAATCTCGCTTATCAACCGAAAATCGCCAAAATATCAACTTCGCTAATTCTTGCCTAATTCTACTCCGGACCCCTGAAACTCATTTCGATCACGCTCCTAAGTCAAAAATCACCTCCCAAATCTAACCAAACCATCGGAACTCGTATCTGATCCCTCTAACACATAACTCAACATCCAATTGAATTTTCCAACTTAAACCTTCTTAAAAGAGACTAAGTGTCTCATTTCTTGCCAAATCTTCTCCGAACCCAAACTAATCAACCCAATCACATAAAACATAGATAACAAAGCATAAAGAAGCAAAAATAAAGGAAACGGAGCGGCAACTCATGAGACAACTGGCCGGGTCATCACATCCTCCTCAACTTAAACAAACGTTCGTCCTCAAACGAGTCAAGAAACATACTTGAAGTCTTAAATAGGTGAGGATATCTGCTCCGCATCTCCCGCTCGGTCTCCCAGGTATCCTCCTCTACGGGCCAACCTCTCCATTGCACCTTTACTGAAGTTATACCCTTTGATCTCAACTTTGAACCTGATGCTCCAAAATGGTTGTTGGCTCCACATCATAAGTCAAATTACCCTCCAACTGAACCATGCTGGAATCCAGAACATGAGACAGATCTCCAATATACTTTCGAAGCATAGAAACATGGAATACTGGATGCACTCTCGATAAGCTGGGTGGCAAAGCAAGCTCATAAGCTACCTCCTCAATCCTCCGAAGTAACTCAAAAGGTCCAATAAACTGGGGACTCAATTTCCCTTTCTTTGCAAATCTGATAACACCCTTCATGGGTGAAAAATTCTATTGAACCTTCTCACAAACCATGTAGGACACATCTCGAATTTTCCTATCAGCATAACTCTTTTGCCTCGACTGCGCTGTACGAAGTCTCTCCTGAATCACCTTCACCTTATCTAAAGCATCCTGAACCAAATTCGTCCCCAATAGCCTAGCCTCACCGGGCTCGAACCAACCAACTGAAGATCTACACCGTCTCGTGTACAAAGCCTTATATGGATCCATCTGAATACTCGACTGGTAGCTGTTGTTATAAGCAAACTCCACGAGCGGTAGAAAATGATCCCATGACCCTTCGAATTCAATAACACAAGCACTCAACATGTCCTCCAATATCTAAATAGTACGCTCGGACTGCCCGTCCGTTTGAGGAACGAAATGTTATGCTCAACTGCACCTGAGTACCCAACTCTCGTTGAACAAACTTCCAAAACTGGGAAGTAAACTGAGTACGCCTATCTAAAATGATGGAAACTGGGACACCATGCAACCGAACAATCTCCCGAATATATATCTCTGCCAACTGCTCTGAAGAAAAAGTAGTACAGATAGGAATGAAGTGCGCGGACTTCGTCAGCCTATTTACAAGCACCCAAATAGCATCGAACTTCTTCAAAGTCCGAGGAAGTCCAATAACAAAATCCATAGTGATCCTCTCCCACTTCCACTCAGGAATAACCATTTGCTGAAGCAAGACATCAGGTCTCTGATGTTCATATTTCACCTGCTGATAATTGAGACATCGAGCTACAAACCCCACAATATCTTTCTTCATTCTTCGCCACTAGTAGTGATGCAAAAAATCCTGATACATCTTTGCGGCACCCGAATGAACGGAATAACACAAGCTATGGGCCTCCTCCAGAATCAACTCTCGAAGCCCATCTATATTGGGCACACAAATCCGGCCCTGGATCCTCAACACTCCATCATTACCAATGGTTACATATCTAGCATCATAATGTTGAACTCTATCCCTAAGGACAAGCAAATGCGGATCATCATATTGGCACTCTCTAATGTGATCATATAAAGAAGACCGAAAAACTACACAAGCCAATACCCGAATGGGCTTAGAAATATCCAGCCTCATGAGCCGATTGGCCAAGGCCGGAACATTAACTGCAAGAGGTCTCTCCCTAACTGGAATATATGCCAAACTCCTCATACTCATTGCCTTTCGGCTCAAAGCATCGGCCACCATATTGGACTTTCCCGGATGGTACAATATATTAATATCATAATCCTTGAGTAACTCCAACCATCTCTGCTGTCTCAAATTAAGATCCCTTTGTTTGAACAAATGCTGAAGACTATGATGATCAGTGAACACCTCACAAGATACTCCATACAAGTAATGCCTCTAAATCTTCAATGCGTGAACTATGGCAGCCAAATCTAAATCATGAACGAGGTAGTTCTTCTCATGGGGCTTTAATTGATGAGAAGCATAAGAAATAACTCTACCCTCCTACGTCAACACACAACCAATCCCTACTCTCGAAGCATCACAATACACGGTAAATGCTCCTGACGCTGATGGAAAAACCAACACTGGAGCTGTGGTCAAAGTTGTCTTGAGCTTCTAAAAGCTCTCCTCACACTCATCCGACCATACATATAAAGTACCTTTCTTAGTCAACTTGGTCAAGGGCGATGCAATAGATGAGAATCCTTTGACAAACCGACGATAATAACCTACCAAACCAAGAAAGCTGCAAATCTATGTAGCTGAGGACAATTTGAGCCAACTCTGCATCGCCTCTATCTTCCTTTGGTCAACTGAATACCCTCGCTGGAAACTACGCGTCCCAAAAATGCCACTAAACTGAGCCAAAACTCACACTTGGAGAATTTTGTGTAAAGCTTCTCCTCCCTCAATCTCTGCAACACAACTATCAAATGCTCTGCGTGCTCCTCCTGACTACATGAATATACCAAAATATCATCAATAAAGACTATGACAACCGAGTTATGATAAGGCCGGAACACGCTGTTCATCAAATGCATGAACGCTGCTGGGGCATTGGTTATCCCAAAAGACATAACTAGGAACTCATTATGACCGTATCTGGTCCTGAAAGCCGTCTTAAGAATATCTGAATCCCTGATCTTCAACTGGTGATAACCTGAACGGAGATCAATCTTGGAGAACACCCTCGCTCCTTGAAGCTGGTCGAATAAATCATCAATACGAGGTAATGGATACTTGTTCTTAACTGTTACTTTGTTCAATTGCCTATAATCGATGCACATTCTCATTATGCCATCCTTCTTCTTTACAAACAGAACCGGTGCACCCCAATGTGACACACTAGGCCGAATGAACCCCTTATCAAGGAGTTTTTGAAGCTGCTCCTTTAACTCCGTCAACTCCGCTGGTGCCATATGATATGGTGAGATAGAAATGAGCTGAGTTCCCGGTACCAGGTCAATACCAAAATCAATATCCCTGTCCGGTGGCATGCCCGACAGGTCTACAGGAAATACATCAGGAAAATCCCTTACAACTGGGATAGAATCAATATTGGGAACCTCAGCTCTGAAATCCCTAACAAAGGCTAGATATGAAAGACAACCTTTCCCAACCATATGTTGGGCTTTTAAGAAAGAGATCACTCTACTAGGAACATAATTAGTCACACCTCGCCACTTGATCCGCATCACACCTGGCATAGCCAAGGTGACTGTCTTAGAATGACAATCCAGAATAGCACGACACGGAGATAACCAATCCATGCCTAAAATAACATCAAAATCCACCATACTCAGTAATAAAAGATCAACTCGGGTCTTCAGACCTCCAATAGTCACCACACATGATCGGTACATACGGTCTACAATAATAATATCGCCCACCAGGGTAGATACATGAACAGGTAAGGCAAGAATCTCATGGGGTGTACCCAAATAACGAGAAAAATATGATAACAAAGGTGGATCCGGGATCAAATAATATAGAGGCATCTCTGTGGTAGACTGAAACAATACCTGTAATAATAGCATCTGAAGCAATAACATCAGGTCTACCTGGAATAGCATAGAAACGGGACTGACTGCCCCTAACCGATTTCCCCTTCTAGGGCGACCCCTGGCTCACTGACCTCCACCCCTAGCTGGCTGAATGGGTGGTGGCAAAGCAACTGGCGCTGAAGCCAAAGACTGACCCATTTTCTAGGAGGAACTAGAAGCATGACAAGGACATTGCCTCCGCATGTGGCCCATAATAACTCTCAGGTGCTGGAGAAGGGGACTGAAGGGAACCCCTCGCACTAGAGTGACTAGCAGATGCATTCGGCATAGAAGAACCCTGAGTTGATGGAGCAAGGGAAAAACTCTAAGCTGGAAGGGCACTGAGTGATGACTGGCCTTGCTGAGATACCTGATAACCACGACCTGAAGATGCCCCGCGATACTTTGGACGGGCTGGATGAGCAAGCCTGAAAGAGCGACCTCTACCATGCTGAAACTGGCTCCTCGAAGAAGCACTGCTGTATTTACCAGATCCTCGAGGCCTCTTGGCCTTCCTCTCCTCTCTCTCCTAGTGACGAATAGACTCAATCTCTTAGGCAATATCCACAACCTCCTCAAATATAGCACCAGTCACCCTCTCTTTGGTATGAGAATATGGAGCTGATAAGTAAGACCATCAACAAACCTCTTGATCCTCTCTCTATCTGTTGGAATCAACCAGATGGCATGATGAGCCAACTCGGAGAACCTCAACTCATACTGCGACACAGTCATCTCCCCATGACGCAACTACTCAAACTTTCTACGCAACTCCTCTCTGCGAGGCTGCGGCACATACTTCTCTAGAAAGAGAACAGAGAACTGATGCCAAGTAAGGGGTGCTGCACCAACAGGCCTACGCCTCTCAAAATTGTCCCACCAAGTGAAAGAAGGTCCTGAAAACTGATAGGTAGTGAAAGTGATCCCGCTGGTCTCCAGAATACCCAAGGTACGAAGCATCCTCAGACACTTGTCCAAAAAGCCCTGGGCATCCTCGCCCTCTACACCACTAAAAGTCGGAGGCTGAAGTCTACCAAACCTCTCCAACCTACGTTGCTCATCTTCTGGCATGTCAGGAACTATTTAATCCTGAGCAGTTGCAACCAGCTGCGCTGGTGGTGCCTCCGGTGTCTGCACTCCCTGGACCACTAGATCGGGTGTATGAGCGATAGGAGTCTGAGAGCCTCTCCCTGCCTGAGAAGTAGCTGCTGTATTAGAAACCGTGACCGCTTAAGCAAGACTAGTGCATACTGTCAATATCTGAGCCAAAGTCTTCTAAAGACCCGGAATCACAATGGGCACAGCTGGTGCCTGGATGGTGCTACTAGAACGCCCACAGCTAGGACCTGGTCCTGAACTGGGGCAGTTGGTGGATCTACAGGTGCTGCCCTTACTGTTCTGCCTCTACCACAACCACGACCGTGTCCACGACCTCTAGTGGCCACAGCTAGAATAATAAAAGTATAGTTCTCGGATCAACAAGTTCGTACGACAAGAATTTCAAGAATGTAAAGTTTCTCCTAAAGTTTCTGCAGCCTCTCGAGGATAAATACAGATGTCTCCATACCGATCTGTGAGACTCTACTAAACCTTCTCATGACTCGTGAGACCTATGTAACCTAGGCTCTGATACTAACTTGTCACGACCCCAAACCCGAACCCAGTCGTGATGGCACCTCTCGTGAAGACAAGGCCAGGCAATTAATCCAATTCTCAATTTTTAATAGTTAAATAGCATGATAGTAGTCTAAACAAGATTTAACAATGTGGAATAGAGGAAATACGGATAACAAATGGGGAAGTCTAACCCAACACAACCCGATACTGGGGTGTCACTAGTCATGAGTATCTATAAGTCTGAATACAATCCTGCTAAAAACCATGAACTAATACAAATGTTGGAAAAGGAACAGAAGCAATAGATGAGTAGAGACACGAGGCTATGAATGCCAATAGCTACCTCGAGATCTCCAAAAGTCCGCCTGAAGCTGGAGGAAATTAGCACTCGGGAGCGAAACCAGCTACGCCTGAATTTTCACATAGGGTGAAGGGAGTAAAGTGAATACTCCAACTTAGTGAGTAAAAAATATAAATAATGACTGAAAGTAAGAAAACTGGTAAGGCACAAGGCATGATATAATGAATCAGTGAAACCATTCAAGAAAAAGTAGTATACCAGCTAAGAAACAGTATAAGTGATTTATCCACAAGCAAGCATATAATTAACAATAATTAAGGATAATAAACACGTAAAGGTTAGCTCCTCGGCAACAATACCAACCTCTCGGCCTCACTCTCACATCACACTTGGTACCCGCTCTCACTGGCGGTGTGTAGACTCCGGAGGGGCCCCTTTCGGCCCAAGTACAATAACAAGCCATCTTGTGGCATCAAATCTAGACCCTCGGCCTCATAATCAATCAAGCCACCTCGTGGCATACAAGTCTCAGGCCTTCGGTCTCAAATCAGTATCAGTGTTTGCTCACAACACATGCCCTCGACCTTACTCAATCAAAAATCATAACAAGCCCCTAGGTTTCTTCAATTTTTCTTCCATTATGTGTTTATTTCTGCCAATTAATTATTCTGGTTGATTTGATTAGGGATTTGAATCATATTTTAACGGTCAAATCAGTATTTCTTATTGATTCTCTAGTTTGCCTTATTTGTGACTTTAATTTGTACCATTTTCCTTAATTAAACTATTATTCTAATTTAAAAGTTTTATATAGCATGATTGATTCTCTTACCTTATTTGAGCCCTAATCTGTATTGTTGATTGGCTCTCCCTATACTAAAGGGTCTTTCCCAAATTTTCTGTATGATTTGATCGGTTAAATCCTCAATTAACTGGTTGATTTATTCGATTACCCTTGTTCTATGAACTGATATATCCTTACCTTATTTGTTTTTAGCTCACTAACTGCTATATATACTCGCATTCTGATTCTTCTAAGGACACGAACAACAGTTCACAAGCACACTCACTCACAAATTTTGCTCTTATCTCTCTGCTACTTGTGTTCATCTGTTTGTCAAGTCGGCTGAAAGCTAGGACTAGACTATTGAATCCTGTTGCATTACTTTTTTGCTGCTGCTTCTCTAATTGGTATGGTCTCATTTTACTATCATGCAAACCTCTGCATGAATTTAATTTGTTTACTTCCTATTCCCAGCATGTCTCTTTTATGTTACTAAACCAGTAGGATCTTCTAGATTAGTCTATCTATCTTTCACTAAACCTATGTGTTTCATGCTTCTTGTTCTTATAATTAGCATACTTTTTCTTCCATCTTAATCGAACCTATATGTCTAGTACCATCACATGTTTACTTCTATGTTGACTACAATAACCTGCCGACCTCTGTCTGGTTGAATCTATGTGTATCCTGCTCTCAATCTGTTTGCTCTTGCTTTGGTTAGACTTCTGTGTATCCACACGAACTAGAATCATGCTTATTTTTTATGACAAATATGGCTCCCCAATCCCTGTTCCCCTCTCTGTGTGGTTGTTTATTCTCAGCATGCTATATGCCACCTAGTGTTAACTAATGAATTAATCTAAATCTGGCAGTGAGAATCTTTGCTTTGATACTTTATGACCATGTTTTCTGCTTGCTATTTAATTGCTGAAACCTTTGCTTCAGAGTGCTGCAATGAATCTGTTTACTTCTAAACTATTTTCTTAAAACTACTTCTATTTTCAAACAGTACTCTTATTTTTAGAACACCTAGGGTCTTGCCGCTCTAGTGTAAGCATTGCTTAGGAGTCCCAGATGTTCCTCTGAACTTTGTTTCCAAGCTTTCTCACAAAGGGTTACTTTGAAGGTTTTCCTGGTGTGAGCATTGTCTTGGGTCCCTGGGGAACTTTGACACACCAGGATCCTGTTGGGTGAACTATGAGATTATGGCATTTGTGGACTGGTTGAAGTCCTGATCTACCAGATGTATCTTTTGGGCTTATATTCAGGATCCTTAAATGTCACGACCTCAAACCCATAGCCGGTCATGATGGTGCCTTTCCTGAAAACAAGGCCAACCGATTAACCCAATTCTCAAGTTTTAACAGTTAAATAGCATGATAATAGTCTAAACATGGTTTAACAATGCGGAATAGCGGAAATACGGATAACAAATATAGAAGTATAACCCAACACTGTCCGATACCGGGGTGTCACTAGTCATGAGCATTTATAAGTCTGAATTCAATCCTTCTAAAAACCATGAACTAATACAAATGTTTGAAAAGGAACAGAAGCAATAGAGGAGTGGAGACACGGGGTTGCGAGCGCCAACAACTACCTCGAGATCTCCGAGCTGGAGGAAATCAGCCCTTAGGAGTGGAACCAGCTACGCCTGAATTTGCACATAGGGTGCAGTGTAAAGTGAGTACTCCAACTCAGTGAGTAACAAATATAAATAACAACTGAAAGTAAAAAAACTCGTAAGGCACAAGGCATGATATAATGAAGCAGTGAAACCATTCAAGCAAAGCAGTATACCAGCTAAGAAACATTATAAGTCATTCATCCACAAGCAAGCATATAGTTAACAACAATTAAGGAAAATAAACACGTAAAGGTTAGCTCCTCGGCAATAATACCAACCTCTCGGGCTCACTCTCATATCACACTGGGTACCTGCGCTCACTGGGGGTGTGCAGACTCTGGAAAGGCATTTTTTAAAAGTTATACTACCTAATAGATTATTTCTTTAGTCACAGGAGAAATTCATGGATGGTGATATGAAAGGTTCTTCACATTAGCCGTTCCACTCTAACAATTAATTGTAAAAGATGGTATACCAATGGACATGATTTCTACAATCTCATAATAAGAGAACCTTAGAACATGCTTTCTAATATAGACAGTAGCTAAATCATGGTCTTTCATGTACAGTCGAAAGGATTATATAGGTTCCCACCCAAAGCTAGCCTATAGAGATAGACAACTATGTACATGATCCTTACTAATACACAAGGATTAAAGGAAATTTTATGGCTTCGGCTAAATATTTGAACTTATGCGATTCTCAAAATATAAGACAAGGTAACATTTTAAGCATCACATATTTTGAAATAGTAACAGAGGTGCTAATATTCTTTAACAACTCAATCAGTTTCAGCGAGCATGCTATCTAAGCCTTCTCAATGTTCTTTTTCTTTTAAGAGATAGATTCATGTCAATAACTAATCAAAGACACGTCATTCTCATTTAAATTAACCCGGCCAGAATACATAATCACTTCAAAGAAGTCCTAAACGATGACTTCTATACACAAAAATAAGACAAATAATAGCTCATGATTTTAAAGAAACATGAAGAAGAGGTCCAGAATCACTGACCTGATGCTGGGCAGTGAATTAGGTCATGAGCCTCGGATCTACTCCCTTCGCTGTTTTGGTTCCAAACCGGTAGAAACGAAATAAAAGGCAACGAAAGTTGGATTCTTGAGAGTTACAATAGTTGATAGTCAAAGAGTATTGTTTGTGGTATTTTTTTTTTGTGCTCTAGAACACCCCCCCCCCCCCCCCCCTGGCAGAGGAT
>MU676598.1:54979-71186 GCA_026770625.1 Nicotiana glauca
CTCAAGGTTGAGTAAAAATATAGCTGAGTTCATGAAACAGTGTAATTCAAATGGACTGAGTTCAAATAATATATCAAATAGTGAGGAAAACAGTGATGATAGCTCACAAGGAGTTCAAACAGTCGGCAATAAGCCCCAAGTATGGCAATAAGCCCAAGTCATAGTGAAAAACAACAAGTCATAGTGAAATACGCGGTAAAATTAACAGCCAGGACGGACCAAGTCACAATCCCCAACGGTGCTGTACCCCACGCTCTCTATCCGGCATGCAAGTCACCTCAATATAGCACTATGGGTGCAAATCCGTGGTTTCAAACCCTCAGGATACCATTTACAATCATTACTCACCTCGAACTGGTGAAATCTCTGGCTCTCGATGCCTTTGCCCCTCAAATTGGCCTCCGCGCGCGCCGAATCTATCCAACATCAGAGCAAATACATCACAATATGCCAATGGAAAATACCCAATCGAAAACAATCGAAAATAGCAAAAATCTCGAAATTAGCAAAACCCGAGCCCCGAGATCACTTCTCAAAAAATTACGATACTCACATCACCGAATTCCTCGTCTCGCCACGAGTCCATACATATCAGATTTACCAAAATCAGAGTCGATTTGACCCTTCAAATTCCATTTTTTTAAATTACAAATTTTCAAGCCCTAGCTTTACCCCCTTTTGATGAATTTCAACCAATTTTCATGTTAGATTTATCATAAATGTATTTAGGCCAAGGGACTTACCTCCAATCGATTCCCAGTCGAAATCTCCCTTCAATTCCGTCCAAGAGCTCTCAAACTTGCTCGAAAATGGTGGAAATAACATAAGCCTCGTGGAACAAAAATGAATATAAAACCCTTCTGGCATCAGGGGTTTCCGCTTCTGCGGTCCCCATGCCCGCTTCCGCGCAATCGCTTCTGCGGTTATTGTCCGCTTCTGCGGAGTTTCATTAAAACACCCAAGGCCGCTTCTGCGACATAATTTCCGCTTCTGCGGAACTTCACCTCCAGGACAAAATCGCTTCTGCGATCGCATTTCCACTTCTGCGGACTCGCTTAAGTGAAAAAGATTCCACTTCTGCGGAATTACCCTACCAGGCCATAAGCCAGTTTTGCGACTCTCCTCACGCTTATGCGGAACCGTTTCTGTGGTCCATTTCCGCAGAAGCGAAAATACCAGGTACCAGCTGCAACCCGCAATTCCTCAACTCAAATTTCACCCCGATAGCCATCCGAAATCACCCCGAGGCCCTCGGGACCTCAACCAAAAGCACAGACATGGTCCAATACCCTATTCAAACTTGTTCCAATCCTAAAAACACATCCAACAACAAAAAAATCCTCAATTCTCATCAATTTCAAGCCTAAGTTCTTCAAATTCTTCCGAAACTCGCATTCGATCAAAAACCCGACCAAATCACCTCCGAATCATCTGAAATTTTGCGCACACATCAAAAATCACATAATGAAGCTATTGCAATTCTCGGAATTCCATTCCGACCCTCGGATCAAAATCTCACAGATCAATCAGAATTCGCCAAAATACTAACTTCGCCAATTCAAGCCTAATTCTATACCGAGCCTCTAAAATCACTTCCAATCACGCTTCTAAGTCACAAATCATCCCCCGAAGCTAACTGAATCACCGAAAATCACATCCGAGCCCTATAACTCATAAGTCAACATCCGGTTGACTTTTTCCAAACCAAGCCTTCCTTAAAGAGACTAAGTGTCTCATTTCCTACCCAAACCAATCCAATTCAACTCTAACACACCAAATACCGATAATGAAATATGAAGAAGCATAAAATGGGGGAAACGGAGCTATAACTCATGAGACGACGGGTCGGGTCATCACATCCTCCCCAACTTAAACCAACGCTCGTCCTCGAGCGTACCCAGAGTTGTCCTAGAAGCCAAACAATAGCTGAATAACCTTACCAAGCATATACCCGGGGTGATCCCACGTCACCATATCTCATATAGGTCCGACAACACAACATAGCTGAAATTACCCAATCCAGTCTAGCCCATAAATCATAGAACTACCTTTTCACTTCTGAAACCATCAATACGATCAAAACCTCACACCTATACTTTGAATAATCCCAAACCAGCTGTAATAACCCATACTTGCAACCTCAGGTGAAATCATATGATATACTACATAATCCAAGCACTCGAATCAGTAACTTCTATTCACAGTAGTTACCCACAATAAGCAAATACCGATAGAAACCTTTATTAGCTAAAGTCTTATTCCAACGCCTTCATATACTTCCAACGATAAATGAAACACACAGCAAACCGTAACCATTTCTCAGATCAACCATTCATGAAGCCACTTCCCTTTTGACTAATACCACAGTAGATTTCCGAGTCGAACCTCGATATTATCCTCCAATCAAGCTGAAATCAAATCTGTTCGTATTCATTAGTGACCCCAAAGCTCACCTCGAATACAACACACCTCTCTAGTGATTTGACACCTCAATACAGGCCTAAACCACAACTTGCATAATACGCGCACCAATAAGAAACAGTCTGAACATACTCAAATCATGAAAACTGACTCAAACGAAAGAGATGTACCTCAAGCTCATCATTACCATCACCACACAAGGCTGAGACCCCGTCTCACCTCATAGAAATAGAACACCTGAATCTACCCCGAAAGGTCATATCTCCACGTGGCCTCGCTACAATGCGCGATCCGATCCAAACACTGTTACACGTGAAACACCTCAAGTCACTATGCCCAAAATCGACAGCCCCGCACAATTTGATGTTTGAAACCAAAGCAATTCATTACACCCACGGCGGAGCAATAACATACGACACGCAACCCGATAGGCCATAACCAATACTCCATTTACCGAGCAATACTTAATTACTCTTCCCGCTCGACTTTCTCTATGAATCCTCAATAGAACCGCAACACATGTGCAAATATCTAACAAATCATAACACCTCACAGCACAGAAAAAACAACTCATAAATCTCCCCCGATCACTAACAAGTTTAATAACGATTGAATTAAACTATCCCCCAACAATTCAACTTGGGAATAACCAAGCTAACTCAAGCCAAATACGTAGCCACATCGGCCTGCCAACGAACTCAATACCAAGAAGCCTGAAGTTGCTCCTTCCACCACTATAACTCCTGCCGGAGCCGTACGATACGGTGCCCGGCACCAAATAAATACTGAAATCCACAATCTTGCCCGGCAACATGCCTGGCCACAAAAACGCATCCGAAAAAATCCCTCAATATCTAAACTGAATCAATGGTAGAAACCTCTGCGCTGACATCTGCCACGAAGGCCCAATTAAGAAAAGCAATCCTTCCAAGTCGTCCGCTGGTCTTTGGAATACAAACCATTATGCTAGAACATAATCTGATGCGCCTCGCCGTCCAACCTGTCGCATTTTCCAACATAGCCTATAGCACAATAGTCTAGAATAACCCAACACTGAGAAAACCAATCTACACCCCAATATCATATCCAAAATTTAATATACCAAGCAAAGAAATATCCACTCGGGCCTCCAAATCCCAATAGCCGCCAAAGGTACCAATACACATAATCTGCAACCACTACACAGTCTGTACCTGAGAACTCCCAGTCTCCAACTCCATATAGCATACGAATCGATGTACCTGAATCACAAATTCCATAGTATGAATACATATTACACCTCGAGTACCCAAATCATTCCATGAAAGATATTCTAAAATTCCCCTATGCCATCAAACAAACTCAGATATTAGCAGTCGATCTAGCAAGAAAATGCCGCAATACTACCGAAATATCATCAGTCTAAACACATTACCCCTTTCCGAGATAAATACTCTCATCAAATCACTTTCAGTTAGCAGTATCATTTCCTTCATTATCTGAGGCTACTCTTTCCTAAGAATTTTATGAACTTCTTTTTAGAACTGAACTGTGACTCATCTAGCCAAGACCCTCCGTCAATCCCATCTAGAAGAGGAATCATTACACATTCCATGCGTCACATACCCATAGAAAATATATCTATTTCCAAACCACGGTAAAACCCAACAAGAAATCTCTCCCAATTCCATGTGCACAAGCTAAACTGCCAGGACTGAATCCTTCTACCCTAACCAAGCTAAGCAAGCTGCCAAAGCTCGAGAGCATTGCTGCAAAATGCTTGTAAGGCTCATTACCTCGAACACATACGAAGAATTAATCATAACCTTACCATACCGATTCGGTCCACTAACAAGCTACTTTATTTATCTAGGTTTCCTTCTGATTCATTTTCAACTTGATATTCGCTATTGCTATAGCACCACAGTTCCTCAACCCAGGCTCAGTACACGAGACCCAAGCACAAGACCACACTGTCTAAGACCCATAAGCCACTTAATACTCTCTCAAATGTTCCCAGAAATACCACATCCCAGAATACTTTACTTGAAGAACTTCTTATGAATCTGAATTCGTTACCATTACTTTCCAGACACCGATACATAGGATCCCATAATCAACATAAAAATACCACAAGTCTTGACCCTTTTTCCAATGAAAACATAGTCTTTACCCACATACACAACCTTAAGACACCTGATTGCTACATGTAGAATCTTGAACATATTAAAACCGTTCTCGAGAGTCATTCACTCTTATTTAAACTGCAAATTACATGACCCAACGAACAGAGTCACTCGTGCCTTATTGGCACTCTGATAACGCAAAATGAGATCCTCATCCCAATATAGCCAAGCAAATTCCTGCTCTATGCACCGAGCATTCTTTACCAACAACAACTCTAGACATTCCGTGATTCTCATATCCTGTGGATCATAATATAAACTTTGTCAAAATTTTTCTTTTACTCTAGTTAGCTGACTCACCCGCACGCTCCAACTGAAGCCAAAATAGCACATGACCGTACAATTAGCTAATTGATAGAAAACTCCCCAACTTGGCTTGGCTCGAAGCCATATATCAAGACACACTTAACAATTCATAACACTTTTTCTCTAATGATACTACAATGCCATAGTGAGATTAAACTCAATTCAACTACAAGTTGGTGAAAACACAGACCATCTAGTATTGTAATCCTCTGCAAATCTCGCATTCATCCCCACATCAGTTGAGTCCACTCTCTTAAGTGACCCGAATTTTCAAATTTTAACACGTACCCTTCAATTAGACATGAGACCTCCTAACATATACACAAGGGTTCATACCACTTAAGAACACTCCGCAGGAGATAACCCACATGCTTCGCCTCAATTTAACATTTCTGCATACCTTCCACCATCATACATATTACACAGTCATTTAGTCTTCCTGGGTCTGAACTCATACCGCCACATGAAATGCACTACACTCCCCAACTAGGAGATACGAAAATATTCTTCACGCGCCCATAACTCGGGCTACATATCAAATCACAATAGAAATCAAACACTTAACATTTCCTCTATTATCCAGTAGACTTCTTCCTCACTACAAAGTCATATAGATACATCTCGCAGTACTAACATACTCATCACATGAATACCAAACCGCCATTCCGGCTAATAGGGACAATACCAAACATATAAGTTCAAAACACCTGCTCACACAATCAGCACTTCGGTGCTCAAGCCATAGGCAAAGATCCGGCCTCAAGTCCTCCAGACTGGACCAACACCAAACTCACGGAGATCACATCTCGCCCCTTGATCGGGGAATCACAAGCCATCAAGGCACATCTGACACTGAGCGCTCGCGTGCGCACACAGACATGTAGAAGGAATTTCATGGGTTACATCTCAAACTGAATCAAGTACGTACGATAAGAATTCCAAGAAAGTGAAGTTTTCTTAAAGGTTCTGCAACCTCTCAAGGATAAATACAAACGTCTCCGTACTGATCCGCGAGACTCTACTAAACCTGCTCATGACTCGTGAGACCTAGTAACCTAGGCTCTGATACCAACTTGTCACGACCCAAACCCTGCTCCGGTCATGATGGCGCCTCTCGTGAAGACAAGGCCAACCAACCAACCCTATTTGTTTTTTTCAAAAAAAAAATGGATAACATGAATAAATTTTTTTAAAGATGATTCAATAATATTATTTAGCGGAAGTACAACGAAACACAGCCCAAACCGGGGTGTCACAAGTCACGAGCAACTATTAGAGTATAACTACCACTACAAGTCTGAAATATACAAATAGGATTGATAAAACAAGGAAGAACACGCAGGACTGCGAACGCTGGTAGTCACCTCGCTAATCTCCATTAACTTAGCCTCTTATCTGCTCAAAACCCGCTACCGAGTGAGAAAATACCTGCATCTGCACGCGAGGTACAGGGAGTAAAGTGAGTACTCCAACTCAGTGAGTAATAAAAGTAAATAATAACCGAGCAGTAAGAAATCATGTAAAGCAACCAACATGCTGTATAGAAGCCGGGTACAACTTTCTGAGAAAACAGTGAAACCTGTGATATCTTTAGAAATACCTTGGCTCAGTTCCAATCTCTTTTGAAAATGGTCTTTTCAATAATTACGAAAACGATTTCAAAATAGTTAGTGCTGATAAGCACAGAAAAATCTGCCCTCGTGCATAAATACCCCAGTATAACAGGTAAAAAGACAAGTAAATATGCAAGAGGAGCACATCAAGTTCGCCCCTCGGGCAATATATCAAAAACAGTTTAGGCCCCTCGGGCATGATTCATGTTCCTGGTCAGCCATTGTTACCAGACTGGTCAGCCATTGTTACCTGACCAACACGCATATTATAGTGCCATTGTTACCACTGGTCAGTCATTGTTACCTGACTGGTCAGTCATTGTTACCTGACCAAAACACGTATAACAATGCCATTATTACCACTGTCTAAAATTTATCCGCTCTAGATGGGTACCCGCGCTCACTCTGGGGGTGCAGACTCCGGAAGGGCTCCTACAGCCCAAGCGTTATATCATCATAAGGCCTGAAAGCCTGTACATATCAACATGAGGCCTGAAAGCCTTCTAACAATACACTCGAGGCCTAGAAGCCTCCTCGCATATCACTCGAGGCCTAAAAGCCTCCTCACACCACTCAACATATCCTCACATATGGCCCTCGGCCTGAATCAGTCCAAAAAAAATAATCATAAGCCTCGGGCATCAGTAAAACAATAATGCTCAACTCAAACAATAGTTCAAATGTCAGTTAAAACTCAAGGTTGAGTAAAAATATAGCTGAGTTCATGAAACAGTGTAATTCAAATGGACTGAGTTCAAATAATATATCAAATAGTAAGGAAAACAGTGATGATAGCTCACAAGGAGTTCAAACAGTCGGCAATAAGCCCAAAGAATGGCAATAAGCCCAAGTCATAGTGAAATACACGGTAAAATCAACAGCCGGGACGGACCAAGTCACAATCCCCAATGGTGCTCTACCCCACGCTCTCTATCTGACATGCAAGTCACCTTAATATAGCACTATAGGTGCAAATTCGGGGTTTCAAACCCTCAAGATATCATTTTCAATCATTACTCACCTCGAACCGGTGAAATCTCTAGTTTCTAAGTTCTGAGCAAGAAACTGAAGCTATAGACTTAAGCCTAGAAGTGGCATTTTCTTAAAGTTATACTAGCTAATAGATTATTTCTTTAGTTACAGGTGTATTTCATGGATGGTGATATGAAAGTTTATTCACATTAGCCGTTCTACTCTAACAATTAATTGTAAAAGATGGTATACCAATGGATAGGATTTCTACAATCTCATAATAAGAGAACCTTAGAACATGCTTTCTAATATAGACAGTAGCTAAATCATGGTCTTTCATGTACAGTCGAAAAGATTATATAGGTTCCCACCAAAAGCTAGCCTACAGAGACAGACAACTATGTACATGATCCTTACTAATACAAGGATTAAAGGAAATTTCATGGCTTCGGCTAAATGTTTGAATTTATGCGATTCTCAAAATATAAGACAAGGCAACATTATAAGCATCACATATTTGAAATAGTAACAGAGGTGCTAACATTCTTTAACAACTCAATCAGTTTCAGCGAGCATTCTATCTAAGTCTTCTCAATGTTCTTTTTCTTTTAAGAGACAGATTCATGTCAATACCTAATCAAAGACATGTCATTCTCATTTAAATTAACCCAGCCAGAATACATAATCACTTAAAAGAAGTCCTAAATGATGACTTCTATACACAAAAATAAGACAAATAATAGCTCATGATTTTAAAGAAACAGGAAGAAGAGGTCCAGAATCACTGACCTGCTACTGGGCAGTGAACTAGGGCGTGGGCCTCGGATCTACTGCCCTCGCTGTTTTGGTTCCAAACCGGTAAACCAAATAAAAGGCAACGAAATTTGGATTCTTGAGAGTTACAACATTCGATAGTCAAAGAGTATTGCTTGTGGTGTTTTTTTTGTGCTCTAGAACATCCTCCCCTCCCCCCCCCCCGGGCAGAGGATAAGAGAGAGTATTTATAGAAGAAAATTAGGGTTCTTGTTCCTGATTTTGAAATTCAAAATCCCATGGCAGAGAAGGATCACGGGTCGATCTTGGGCTTCCTAAAGAGTCATTTTAATCTCTGCTCTAGTGATTCTCTGCATAAAAATCATAAGAAAAAGAAAGTTTCTTTGGTACCTTGTGTTGACTAAATCGTTGAAGGCAAATGAGAGACAATGAACTTGCTCAAAAATGGAAGAGGCAAGGTTTGTCCTTAGCTAAAGTAAAGCTTGACTTTGCATAAAAATGTAAGAGAGAGAAGAGGAGTGAGGAAGATGGTAGTAACGGTTGTGAAGAGAAAATAAAAATAAAAGGGAGAACCTAGTTATGTTTTGGGGCTGATCTTGTTGGGTTCATTTTTAGGCTTGAGAGGATATAATTGACGAGGAAACATTGGGCCCAGTATTGGCCTAATTTATGGCCATGTTCTTTCTTCAAAGTAATTTCCTTTGGGTTTCTAAATCGGAAAAGATCCAAATACCCCCCTGAACTTTACGATAAGGTATATATATAACTCTTGTTAAAAGTTTGGCTCATATCCAACCTTGCCGTTACACTATTGGCCCGGATACACCCCTGGACTTTAAACGGAGCCAAATACCTCCCTGGACTTTACGATAAGGTCTATATATAACCCTCGTTTTTTTAACAAAATATTTTTTTTTGTAAAAATATATTTGTAAAAACTGAAAATATTTTGTTGAAAGTAATTTCTTCAGTTCTTAAAAAAGGAAAATATTTTGTTAAAAATAATTTTTTTCTGTTTTTACAAAAAAAAAAACAATTTTTACAAATTTGTTTTTCCAGTTTTTACCAAAAAAAAAATCTTTAGAAAACTGAAAAAATGAAGAAAAAATATTTTTCAAAAGCGAAAATAATTTGTTGAAAATATTTTATTCAATTTTTAAAAAATAAAATTTTTTGTTAAAAAGTGAAAATGTTCTAATTCATCTGTTTTTACATTTTTTTTCAGTTTTTACAAAGAATATTTTTGTTAAAAAAATGATTTTTGTAATTTTTTTAAAGTTTCACAAAAAGAAATTCCTTTTTCTTTTGGAAATGTTCTAATTTCTTTTTGTAAAACTTTAAAAAAATTGCAAAATCGTTTCTTTAACCAAATGTTTTTTTTGTAAAAACATATTTGTAAAAACTGAAAAACTGTAAAAACAGAGGAATTATAACGTTTTCAGTTTTTAAAAAAATATTTTTATTTTTTAAAAATTGAATAAAATATTTTCAAAAAATTATTTTCGCTTTTGAAAAATGCTTTTTTTCTTCATTTTTAGTTTTTTTAAAGATTTTTTTTGTAAAAACTGGAAAAACAAATTTGTAAAAAATGTTTTATTTTTGTTGTAAAAACTGAAAAAATCATTTTTTAACAAAATATTTTTGTTTTTTAAGAACTGAAGAAATAATTTTTAACAAATAATTTTCAGTTTTTACAAAAAAAAATATTTTGTTAAAAAATAAGGGTTATATATAGACCTTATCGTAAACTCCAGGGGGGTATCCGGGCCAATAGTGTAACGGCAAGGTTGGATATGGGCAAAACGTTTAACGAGGGTTATATATAGACCTTATTGTAAAGTTAAGGGGGGTATTTGGACATTTTCCGGTTTCTAAATAGAAAAATATTCTCATAATTTAATTAAAGTATTTCTTTTTTTTTTTCAAAAGCCTTAGCAAGATTATAATTTATGGCAACTTAATATAATAATTATGAAATACTACAATATAACTATTACATGAAATGTCATAATATTATTATTGTAAACTTTTTATAAAGTGTAGGATGAAATAAATGTTATTATTTCTCCTAAATAAAGGAAAATTATATTTTTTCAAAAAATGACAATAAGAATTATACTTAGAAAAATAATAATGATAACGATGATGATAGTGATAATAATAACACTATGAAGAAGAAAAGTAGTAGTAATAATAGTCATAATTTTAATAATAATAGTTATTATTATATCTTATTATTGTAACAATTATGACAACAACGATAATTATAAAAAAAAAACTATAGTAGTAATAGTTTTAATAATAGTAACAAATAAGTCAATTTGTGTTGAAAATAATAAAATGCGTATTTTTATATTATTAGTAATATTAGAAGCTAAAGAAAATAGTTTGGAAGAAAGGAGGGACAAAATTGGATGTCAACAGCTGCCCCACTTTGACCGGAGATGATGAAAGAGTTTTCGAGCAAAGAAATTGACTTAGGAGCCAATTTTGTCTCGACCATCAAGGTTGGGATGTGACAAAGGGGACGTAAAAAAATGATTGTGGTCGAACTCCGGTTTCGAGTTGCTTACATATCTCGGGTTTCACGAGAATCAGGCTATATGTAGTTCAAGAATTATGGTACCCTGGAGTAGGACTCACTTATCGATGCAGATCTTAAAATGTTGCCCTAGTGTCAAATAATAGAGACACTGGATACCATGATTGAAAGAAAGATGTTTGAAACAAGAATTTAATTATGAATTTTGAGAGTCGAGCCAGGCGGAGTTCGGAGTAGATCCTTGACCTTTGTTGGGGAGTTTGGTATTCCTCCCCAACAAATTGCTCCAGTTCACTGCTAAGATATAGTTCTGTGTTGCGTTATATTTCCTGCAAAGCGTAACAATGCTAAAAAAAACTTGTTAGGAAATAAGATGCAATATACCATAAAAGTAATTTTATGAAATTAATATTTAGGCGTCAATTCGTAAGAGATGCGAATTTATTGGGCAAACTTATAAAAATATAATTTTATGGTGATATATTTCATGATCGCAATGCCATATAAAAATTTAGCTTATGAAAATAAATATATTTTTATGAAAAATATATTTTGGCAATGCTTATGCAAGTGGGACCACTTGGGTCGAAATAAATTAAATGTCCTTTTGAGGAAGGATTAACGTTAATATCCTATATGAGGGCGGATTGACCCGATATATCCTATTTGAGTGCGGATAGACCCGATATATCCTATTTGAGGGCGGATAGACCCGATATATCCTATTTGAGGGCGGATGACCCGAAATATCCTATTTGAGGGCGGATGAACCCGAAATATCTTATTTGAGGGCGGATAGACCCGATATATCCTATTTGAGGACGGATAGACCCGATATATCCTATTGAGGGCGGATGAACCCAAAATATCCTATTTGAGGGCGGATAAACCCGAAAAATCCTATTTAAGGGCGGATGAACCCGATATATCCTATTTGAGGGCGGATGAACTCGATATATCCTATTTGAGGGCGGATGAACCCAAAATATCCTATTTGAGGGCGGATAGAGCCAATATATCCTATTTTTGAGGGCGGATAGACCCGATATATCCTATTTGAGGGCGGATAGACCCGATATGTCCTGTTTTAAGGTGGGCAAGACTGACATGTGGTGCTTGATTTTGTAATTACAAAGATTGATGCATCGCAAAAAGCTCGATACGGTGTAGAGATCTTGATATGGGGTCCTTTATAGTGTTAAATCTTGGTGCAACAACTTTATAGTAACCAATATCCATGGTGCAGAGAGCTTGATGCAATGCTTTTATAGAAGAAAATATTCAGGGAGCGGTGCCAATAATTTTGAATCTGCATGCTGAAGTTTATTGTTGGTAAGTTCCTGCACTCAAAGAAAAAGTATGAGTTTCAAAATATAATTTGTGATAACTTGGCTTGATCCTTTTCTTCTTTTTGCAACTTCTGACTTGATGCTGAGCTTTTAGGGAACCGTACAATATTACTCAAGAATAGCTAAAGATTGCCCCTGCATTACTCAAAGAGAGTTGTTAGTATAAAAGAAAATGGTTGCCTTGCATGGAACATCGAAGTTTTGGCATTGAATCTGCATCTTCATAACCATGGCATTTCAAAACTTGTTGATGCGAATATGACAAGAATTTAGCTCGAAAATCTGACTTCTGCTTTGCCGAATAATAAGAATCCTTCTGCAATATCTATCCCCGTTTTGAATTTTGGGGGAAATAAAATTTTATTATATTGAGACCGAACCTATAAGGCTGCCTTCTTATCTCCTCTTAAGCGGAAATCAGGTCAAAACACAGTTCATGACAAAAGTCTTACAAGAATTGCAAAAGAGTAGTACTAAGGATGGGCGGGCAGAGAATAGTGCGATATGACATCATTCTTAGTCTTCTTAATCTGCTATGCGTTTTCTTTTCAAACATCTTGGTGCCAATTTTGATGGATCGCCTTTGACAATGATTGTGCCTGCAGTTGAAATTTCACAATTATTACTTGGTAACTCAAGCTGTATCTTTATCTTGCCTTGCTCAATCATGCTTTGTATCTTGAATTTGAGAGCTGGACAATCTTCGGTGTCATGTCCTTGAATGTTTGAATGGAATGAATAGTTTTTGGATGGATCAAAGTTTTGAGGTGGATGCTCAGAGATAAATCCTTATCTTGGTTGTAGAAGACTTTTAGCTTTCAATCTTTCAAGTATGTTAACCAATGGCTCATCTAAAGGAGTGAAATAGCTGTGCTTCATTTTCTTTTGCTGCTGAAGGTTGGGCTGTGCTTGGAGAGACTGCTTCTGGAAGTTTTGCTAAAAATTTTGGCGGCAATTAGGCTGGAGGTGATTTTTGTGTAAGTTGGAAGTGGCATAAGATTGCAAAAATTGGTGATTCTCATGGCATTGTGGCTGGTGAATAGCAGTCATGGCAACTGAGCTATCTTCTTTTTGCTTTGCAGGTTTTCAGATATCTCTTTTTGGAAAGTTAAGTTAATGGTTTGAGTTTTTGAATTGCCCACAATTCTTCCTTCCTGAATGCCAAATTCTAGCTCATTTCCAATTCGAATCAAATCAGAGAAATTGCGTGCACAAGTTGCGAGCAACTTATCATAATATATGCCTTCTTGAATTTGAATGAAGGTTAAGATCAATTCTCCCTCAGGAAATAGCGAATGTATTTTTGAAGCTTCTAATCTCCATCGTATGGCATACTCTTGAAAAGATTCAGGCGGTATTTTCTTAACTTTGAGCAAATCATCCATGTGCGGATCACGTCCAATGTTGAACTCGTATTGCTTCACAAAATCGCGAGCCATATCTTCCCATGTACGCCATTTGCTAAAGTCTTGTCTAGCGTACCAAGTGAGTGCTAATCCGGACAAACTTTGAAAGAATAATCTCATTCGAATGGACTCATCATGTCCAATACCAATCAATCTGCTGTAGTAATCCTTTAAATGAGCAATGGGATCTCCAATCCCATTAAAAATGTTGAACTTTGGCAGCTTGTACCCTTGCGGAAGTTCAACATGTGGATGCAAACACAGTTCTTCATATCTCAAACTTTGATAACTTCTTGATTGCAACTCTTTTTCAATGGTTTTACTTAGATTGTGGAGCTCATTATCCAAATTATTGTGGCTACTTGACTGAATTTCTCTTTCCATTCTTGCATATGGGCACAATGCAAATTGCTCTTTCTTGATTTCCTCAGAAGGAATTGGAGCCGTGGAAGGTTGGATATTGGGTATCATCATGGTTAGATTGGGAGTATGATTAAATGGTATTTGTGAAGTGATTGTATAAGTAGGAGTTAGGCAAGGAGATATTATTAAGCAAATGTTCTGCTTTGAGTTGGAAATAGAAGTAGTATTTGGAAGCAGGTAAAAAGTGTTTCCGAGATTAACTAACACGTTATGTCGTACCACATTCGCCTTGGTACCATTGGTGTATGCTTGCAAAAGTCCCTTCCTAGTGCTGAATTCTTCTGATTGGTCTGTCATTATAGCTTCGTCCTTTATGCAGATTGCAGCCAAAACAGTGTTCAATGCTAGGCAACCTTTAAAGGAAAAATAAAACTATACAAACAAAAATAAAGCGTTAGCGTACTCATCATAATGAAATAAATGCATAAAAATAACAGAGTATATGATTATATTAATCCATGTTATGGTTAAGTAGGAGCCTTAAACTCAAAATGATGGACTAAGTTGCAAAATGGATGGACGAGAATGAATTGTTATCTAGAGGGCTCTAACGCTCGAGACTTGTTAATATGGAAGCAAATTGATTTGAAATTTTGTGAAAGTTTGACTCATGTTGAACATCAAAGCTTTATCTCTAGCACACGTTTTTTTCATTTCATGACTCTGGCGTACTTCAAAACATTCCCCCAGTCTTTAGTCTTTAGGAAGTCTCTGATGGCTACTCAATGGCATAATTTCTTGTTTAGCAGACTCATCATGTGTAACGACCCGACAGGTCGTTTTGAGCCCTAGCATGCCGTTCAGCAGTCTGAGGCCATGAGTAGCTTCATTTCAGGTATATTGACTTGTTCGCATGGTCGGAATTTAAATTTAGGAAGATCGGAGTTAAAATTAAATGAAAATTCTCATTTGAGAAGCTTAAAGTTAAAAGAATGCACTAGGATTGGATTTTTGAGTAAACGACCTTGGAATCAGGATCTGAAGGTTCCAGCAGGTTCGTATGATAATTTCGGACTTGGGCGTATGCCCGGTTCGGGTTTTGGATAACCCGAGAGCGTTTTGGAGCCTATTGAGGAAGTTAGCATTTTAGAAGAAATTTTATAAGTTTGGCTTGAAGAGCATTTCAGTGTTATCGATGTCCGTTTGGGATCCCAAGACTGTGAATAGCTCCGTATGGTGATTTTGGATTTGGGGGCGCGATCGGAAGTGAATTTGGAGGTCCGTAGGTCATTTTGGAGCCATTTGACTAAAGATAGAAATTTGAAGGTTTTTGAGAAGTTTGACCGGAGGTTGACTTTTTGATATCGGAATCAGAATCCAATTTTGGAAGTTGGAGCAGGTCCGTAATATCAAATATGACTTGTGTGCAAAATTTGAGGTCAATCGGACGTGATTTAATAGGTTTAAGCATCGGAAATAGAAGTTGAAAAGTTCAAAGTTCATAAAGCTTGAATCGGCATGTGATTCTTGGTTTCAACGTTGTTTGATGTGATTTGATGCCTCGAGCGGGTCCGTAATGTATTTTGGGACTGGCTGGTAGGATTGGTTGGGGTCCCGGGGGCTTCGAGTGAGTTCCAGGTGGCTATCGGATCAAAATTTGATTTTTGAGAAGGCTGGGGGATACTACTTCTGGTATTTCCGCGTATGAGGATTCGGGACCGCAGAAGTGGCCCGCAGAAGCGAAGGAGAAGTCGCAGAAGCAGCTGGCGTGGAGTAGCCTAGATCGTAGAAGCGGTCCGCTCCCCTTTAGCCCAAGCCGCAGAAGTGGCTAAAAGTCGCAGAAGCGACATCCGCAGAAGCGGACAAAATGCCGCAGAAGCGGAAGCAGTTGGGGCAGTGAGGATGTTTTAAGTTCGGGGTTGAGTTCATTTCAACCCCATTTTTCTTCCATTGCAGTCGATGGGGAGCAACTTGGGGATGCCATTTTCGTCACTTGTCATGAGGTAAGTAATTTATGCTAGCTTTGAGTTAAATACAAGGTTTATACATGGATTTAGGCATTGAAATTAGTATAAAAATTGGGGTTTTGGTGGGAAACCTAGAAAATTATACTCTTGGATTTTAGCCATGATTTGAGTATGGAATTAAGAGAAAATAATATATTTGAGTTCCTAAAGTTATGGGTAAACTTTATCTTCGAAAAGTTTTGGATTCCGGGCACGTGGGCCCGAGGGCGTTTTGGTCAACTTTTCAATCGGGGTTAGGAATTGCTATAAATTAGTTTGTAATGAATATT
>MU676600.1:0-22008 GCA_026770625.1 Nicotiana glauca
TCTGAGTAAATTGAGTCTTTTACCTAATTACCACCTAATTGTAAAGTAAAATTTGAAGATGGACATCCTAAATTTGTCTTTTAGCAGCTTACGTTTTCTCTATTTTATTTTTGTTTTTACCTTTAAAAAAGTAAACATGAGAAATTAAAACTAATATTCATACCTAAACATAGTTAAACATATCTGAATCTATATCTATATTATAGTTAAAGAAGGATAGTGAAACATGACACTAAACCAACTTACTTATTAGAAAATGTTACTTGGCACTTTTAAAACAAAATCTAATAAGTATTAAGACAAATTAGATTTGGTCAGATTCAATTTATGGTAAAATATCAATTAAGATCGACACATATTTATAGTAAATAGATTTTGAAAGCTTTTCTAAAATAAGAATTCTTATAGTTAGAAACATTACATAAAAATTAAAATGATAGTGAAAATCATTACATCAATTAGATATAACGTGTTCAAACAAATAAGAAAATATTTTTATGATTATTATCTTAATTGAGTGACAGTTATTTTAAGTTTAAAAACAATAAGATAAATTTTAAAAAATACAGTTGTGATGACCCTAAAGGTCATCTATTCTTTTAGAAGTTAAAACTGTGTTCTGAGCCTTAAAAACCTCTTTTTGTCTCACATTGATTTGCGTGCGCACTCCGGGCGCATTTTCGGAAAGCTTTTATGTGAAATTTTAGAAAAATAATTAATTTAGCCTTCAAAATGGGTTAAAGTTGACTTTAGTCAATATTCTTAGTAAACGGACTCTTTGAAAGAATAATTAAGTTGAATCTTTGAAATTTGGCAAGAATCGGAGTTGGTTTGGTATAAAGCGGACCTTTGAGAAAATGAAATTTTCAATGTTCTTATGTAATTTCACGAATTTAAGGTTAAATTCGTAGTTGTTGATGTTATTTTGATGATTTGATCGTACGAACAAGTCTGTATGATGTTGTTAGACTTGTGTGCATGTTTGGTTTGGAGCCCCGAGGGCTCGGATGAGCTTTGGATAGGCTACAGAGTGAATTAGATTTAGGAAATTTTCAGTTGGCATCTGGTATTTTCGCCCACGCCTCGGATCTCCCAATTGCGAGATCAGGCTTCGCAATTGCGAAGTTGTCAGGCTTACGAAATGCGACCACTGCGTCGCAATTGCAAACCAAGCATGGGCAGGCCCTCGTCGCAATTGCGAACAAAGGGCTGAGAATTGCGAAGGTCCTCCATCACAAATGCGGCCCCCTCTCACAAATGTGAGGTTAGAAGACTTTCAAAGGGCTCGCAATTGCGAACCCCTGGTCGCAATTAAGACATCTGCACCTGATAAGTGGGATTTTTGACAGGATTTTTCTCCATTTTACAACTTTTTCAAACCTAAACACCCCATAGACGATTTTCTTGTAGAGGGTTCTTCCCTAAATCATAGGTAAAAAACGTCTAACTTATTTTCTTCAATCTGTAACATCTTTTTACATGATTTCACTTCTAAATCAGGGGTTTTTCATGGGAAATTGGGTGCTTTTGGGTAAAAGTTAGGATTTTTAAATTTTGGGGATTTGGACCTCGATTTGAGGTCCGATTTCAAAACTAAGTACATATTTAAGTTCGTGAGTGAATGGGTGATCGAGTTTTGGTTCGAACTTCGAGTTTTGACCAAGTGGGCCCGAGGTCGATTTTTGACTTTTTGGGAAAAATAATGAAAACCCCATTTTCATGCATTAGAACTGGTTTATTTAGCATTTATTGATATCGTTAAGTAAACAGTGATTAGATACAAGCGAATTGGAAGTGCAACTGAGAGATAAGTGTTTGGCCTAACCTTAGCTTGAGGGAATAGGAGTTGTGGTCTATCTATTATGTATTTGTATCGAGTACGACATATAGGTATGGTAACGAGTATCTATACGTTGATGTCAAACATGCCCGTGAGTCTTATATCATGATTTTGTGAACCTATTATGTACCAACCATGCTCAGATGATGACCAGTAATGTTGAACAAAGCTTATGAAAGTTTCTTGGTAATTGACTATTGTTGAGTATTGACTCAAATTGAAGTTCGTTTTGTAAAGAAATTGTTGAAACGATATTGGTTATAGTTGATTCCCTTGCCGGGATAGTATTATTGATATAGTTGATTCCCTTTGCCGGGACATATTATTTTTTATTGTTTGGGTGAGGAAGAGTGTAAAGCACGACGGATGATGCCGTGCATGATATTGTGAGAGAGTGTAAAGCACAGAGGGTGATGTCATGCCGATATTATGAGTGTTAATGCACGAAGGGTGATGTCGTGCCATGATTAGAAAGTTAATGCACGAAGAGGAAATAGAGATTGTATGAGAAATCTCATACTTTAAACTAATTTTAAAATAAATTAATTAAATAATATTTAAAAATATTATTCTGGTGGAAGTAAAACAGCTTTTATATAGAAGCAGGCAATCCCCATTCAAAATGATTCTTTCTAGTTTGGCCCAGATATGATAGATTTAAATGATGAAAGAGTTCTAGAGGATAAAATCGTAAAAATATATTAAATTTTAAAAATTAAAATATTTATATTTATCAATGGTTATTAAGTAAGCAAGACATTAAGTCGGTCGGTAAGCTAATAATAGATAATATGATAATATAATAATATTAAGTAAGGAATATTACAATAATTATAAGCGAAGAACAAAAAGGAAAGAATTATATAAAAATATAGAAGAATAAGATTTATTTGAATTTGAGATGACAAATAAATTGATAGTAAGAATTTTGTCAATGTACTCACATGCACAAGACATATCACAATATAACATGTTTAGTATNTCGTTTTGTAAAGAAATTGTTGAAACGATATTAGTTATAGCTGATTCCCTTGCCGGGATAGTATTGTTGATATAGTTGATTCCCTTTGCCGGGACATATTATTTTTTATTGTTTGGGTGAGGAAGAGTGTAAAGCACGACGGATGATGCCGTGCATGATATTGTGAGAGAGTGTAAAGCACAAAGGGTGATGTCGTGCTAATATTATGAGTGTTAATGCACGAAGGGTGATGTCGTGCCATGATTAGAGAGTTAATGCACGAAGAGGAAATAGAGATTGTATGAGAAATCTCATACTTTAAACTAATTTTAAAATAAATTAATTAAATAATATTTAAAAATATTATTCTGGTGGAAGTAAAACAGCTTTTATATAGAAGCAGGCATTACCCATTCAAAAGGATTCTTTTTAGTTTGGCCCAGATATGATAGATTTAAATGATAAAAGAGTTCTAGAGGATAAAATCGTAAAAATATATTAAATTTTAAAAATTAAAATATTTATATTTATCAATGGTTATTAAGTAAGCAAGACATTAAGTCGGTCGGTAAGCTAATAAGAGATAATATGATAATATAATAATATTAAGTAAGGAATATTACAATAATTATAAGCAAAGAACAAAAAGAAAAGAATTATATAANTAGATAATATGATAATATAATAATATTAAGTAAGGAATATTACAATAATTATAAGCGAAGAACAAAAAGGAAAGAATTATATAAAAATATAGAAGAATAAGATTTATTTGAATTTGAGATGACAAATAAATTGATAGTAAGAATTTTGTCAATGTACTCACATGCAAAAGACATATCACAACATAACATGTTTAGTATTTTTTTAAAATAATGATAGAAAAACATAATATATGCAAGTACTAAAATCAAGGGGTTGGGTTGTTATATATATATATATATATCTTTTACCAGATTTGGAAAATTGTTTCATGCCTCACTTCTTAAGCAATATCTAACAATTATATATAATGTTTTTCTGAAAGATTTATATTTCAATGTTATTTACACATAATTCAGATAATCCAATCATATTTGATATGATTTGTGTCCGCGCATCACACGGGTACTAGTACTAGTATAATTTTATTGTACACTATACAGTTAATAAATAAAGAGATCAAGGACTGTCACGACCCGGATTTCCCACCCTCGGTGGTCGTGATGGAGCCTAATAATAAAAGCTAGGTAAACCAATCATTTGTACTATTTACCTTTTACCCATATTTAATCATTTAACAATTAAGAACCAATATTATATAAACAACAGAAGACTGAAATGTAATACTTTCTTAAAGATACCGATACCAAACCATAACATACACTACCCAGAAATGGTGTCACAATTACAGGCTGTCTAGGAATACTACAAATAAAGGTATAAAAGAGTTAATACACCACTGTTTCTGGAATACATGAAAGAAACAGAATGAAAAGATAGAAGGAGACGCCAAGGCCTATGCATGTCTGCAGGACTACCTCGGGTCTCCAAGTGGACTGAAGGCAGCAACCCAAAGCTAAGGCATGCATACTCCAGTACCGGGATCTGCACATATCGCAGAGTGTAGTATCAGCACAATCGACCCCATGTGCTGGTAAGTGCCTAGCCTAACCTCGACGAAGTAGTGACGAGGCTAGGACCATACTACCAAACAAACCTGTGCAGTTAAATCATATACAACAAAAAATAAAGGCAGAACTTCACAATTAAAAATAGGAAAGGAGAATCATGTTGTGGGAAACAACAAGTATCAACAGGAAACCAATAGTTAAATGTAGAGAAACCATAACTCAGTTATCAATAAAAATTAGTAAATCAAAGACAAGTGCACGATATCACTCTTTGTGCTTTAACAGTCTCTCACAAATAACATGCACGGCATCACCCTTCGTGCTTTATACTCTTCCTTACCAAAGCAACAATCACAAAGCAATCTGGGGCAAGGGAATCAATAATATCACAATAAAATCAAGTAATAACAGGAAATCAGTAAATAAACGTAAAGAACACCAGAACTTAATTATCAGCAAGAATTAGGAAAATAAAGGACAAGTGCACGGCATCACCCTTCGTGCTTTTACTCTCGTCCTCACCATAAGAATCAATACAATCGGCAAGACATCACCCTTCGTGCTTTTACATCACACAATTATGGCACTTAATGATTTTTCTTGCATTATCACTCATATAAAGGCACTAAATGGTACATCGTGTGGCACTGCATCACCCTTCATACACTAACACTCTCTCACAAATATCATGCACGACATCACCCTTCGTGCTTTACACTCTCTCACCAATACAATGCATGGTATCACCCTTCGTGCTTTAACTCTCTTACTCACCCAAACAACAATCACAAGAAATAAGGCCAAGGGAATAAGTAAAATCAAAATAAAATCTCGACAAGGGAACAATAGTACAACAATCATATCCTGACAAGGGAAACCATATCAAAGCCTCAACATTCCAGCAAGGGAGATCACATTAAAAGCAACAACATCCTGGCAAGGGAGACGATATCATAATCCTCTTCTCTTTTTCATATTTACTTTACAACTCAATTCACAACTTGAGCCAATGCTCTATAGTGTTCAATTGCCAACATATTCCACAAATCATTTCACAACTTGAGCCAACGCTCTTCAACGTCCAGTTATTAAAATTACTTCCACAAGCCTTGTTCAACAATAGAAATATTACATAAGGCATGAACAATACAAAACTTTGTCATATTAATCATAACATAAGACTCACGGGCATGCTTGATACAAAAGTATAGGTACTCATCACCATGCCTATACGTCGTACTCAACAATTAACACATAGCAAATAGGGCACAACTCCTAATCCCTCAAGCTAAGGTTAGACCAAACACTTACCTCGATTCCACGAACACAATTCAAGCCTCAACTACCGCTTTACCTCTTGATTCAATCACCAATTCGTTTGTATATAGCCACAAGTTACTTAACTATAACAATAAATGCTAAATGAATCAATTCTAATGCATGAAAATAGGTTTTCTAAAGTTTTTCCCAAAAAGTCAAAAATCGACCCCTGGGATCACATGGTCAAAACCCGAGGTTCGAACCAAAACCTGATTACTCATTCACCCACGAACCCAAATATATAATTTTTTTTAAATCGGACCTCAAATCGAGGTCTAAATCCCCAAAATTTGAAAAACCTAGTTCTAGCCAAAACACCCAATTTCCTCATGAAAACATTTGATTTGAGTTGAAATTATGAGAAAAGATTAATGAAATCGAGTTAGAAATGAGTTACAATAGATTTGGAAGAGTATTTGTCTTTGAAAATCGCCCAAAGGTGTTTAGGTTTTGAAAAGGGTCTGAAAAATAAAAGTTTTTCGGCTAAGTTATGAATTTGAAAGTTGCAGATGTCTCAATTGCGAACCCTTCAGATCCTGCTAATCTCGCATTTGCGATCACTGTTCGCAATTGCGAACTCACATTTGCCATGGGATAGTCGCATTTGCGACAATAGGGATTTCTGGGCTTTTTCGCATTTGCGACGAAATGATCGCATTTGCGATCAGGCCTGCCTAGGCCTTCTCTCGTATTTGCGATCGTTTATTCGAATTTGCGACCTCGCATTTGCAAATCAGGCTTCGCAAATGTGAAACGTGTAGACCTGCAACATACCAAATATTCCTAATTGCAAATTTCACTATGTGGCCTATCCAAAATTCACCTGAGCCCTCGGGGCTTCAAACCAAACATGCACACCAACCTAAAAATATCATACGGACTTGCTCGTGCAATCAAATTATCAAAATAACATCAACAACTATAAATTGAACCCCAAATTCATGAAATCATCCAAGAACACCCAAAATTCAAATTTTCTCAACTTTAAGTCTGTTTTATATTAAATCAATCCCGATCTTTACCAAATTTTACAGATTCAACCAAATTATTATTTCAGACTTGTATCAGACTCCAAAACTAAAATACGGGCCCGATACCATCAAATTCAAACATAATTCATTTCAAAAACTTCATATATATTCCAAAAAGTAATTTCCTTTAAAAAAATGTTTCTCGGGCTTAAGATCTCGGAATTCGATTCCATACATACGCCCAAGTCCCATATTTTCCTACAGATCCTCCGGGACCGTCGAATCACGGGTCCGGGTCCGTTTACCCAATATGTTGACTGAAGTCAACTCAAGTTTATTTTAAAAGCAAAATTTACCATTTTTTACAAATTTCACATAATGGCTTTTCGGGTACACGCCCGTACTGCGCATGCAAATCGAGCCAATATGAAGTTTTTAGGCCTCAGAACACAGAATTTATTTCTAAAATAAGTGATGACCGTTTGGGTCATCACAAGGACAAAACAAAACATTCAGAAAATAGTAAGTTAAAATACAGAACATATTCACAGAAAACTAATATAAAGTATCCATCTAATATTAAAAAAAAATTAAAATTCTTATATTAGATAAAATATATAATAGATTTGCAAATTCCTAAAATTATTTATGTAAACGTTAAACTCCTAAAATTATGAAACTAAAAGAAAACCCATGTGCAAATTTTTGCAATTTTCTATTTCCTTTCAAAAGTGAAATTATCTAAAACCAAATAAAAATAAAATATTATTCTTATGATTTAGAAGTATTTAATTTATTCCATCAATACATGACTATTAAGATCGTGGGGGGGGAGGGGGGAGGTGGAGAATTAGATATCTACAATTACTAAATGTAAATATATTTTTGTAAATCAAAAATCGCACTTATGTCGAGGGTTTATAAAATGAAAAAGTATTTGCAGGACATATCAAACTTGATATTTGCATAAAAGATGTAACTCACACTATAAATTAATAAGTATAAATATTTCATCATATATAAGTATAAGATGAATGTAATAAAATTGTGGGAGTTAATAGCCGCCACAAATTGTACAAATTGTGGCAGTTTTGCAAACCTTCGCAATAAACCGCCACAAAATAAATTATTTTGTGTGGGTTGAGAAAAATGCCAGAAAATAAATTAATAGTGAGAGTTTTTATAACCGTCACAAATAAACCGTCACAATTTAACATATTTTTTGTAGTGTTGGGCAGGTTTGTCCGAATAAAGACTTTGGATCTAATCCCCGCCGAAGATATGTCGTTCCCTAAAAGGCGGAACATGAAACGTAGGCATTTCTTGGCCTTCCGCTTATCTAAGTTCTTGTGTTGCAACCAAGGTTGTTATACCGGAAGTGATCCCCGACCTGAGGCAATACCGGAAGTGATCCCCGACCTGAGGCAATGGGTCGAGGGGTTGGTGTCACAAAAGATTTATTCCGGGCGCTCTTGGATGGAGTTGTCAAGGGGCCGATGGGAGTCTCGAAACCATGGTAATCTTTTTTCCTTGGCAAGGTTTTCATTCAGACTTTGTTATTTGTACTTACTCATCTTTTCCATATTGGAGGCCTCAAGAAAGACGTGTCAAAGAGCCCCCCCCCCCCCCCCCAAAGAAAAGGTGTTCCTTTTCCAGTCTGCTCCGAACCAGGGCTAAGAGAAGAAAAGGAAAGAGGCTTCGAGTTCTCGATCCCGAAGAAGAAAAGGTCGGCCAAGAGTCCTCACAAGCCAAAGGGGGACGTTATCCACATAACTCTAGAGTCTGTCCACCAACTGTCGAATGAGACTGAAGATGAAGATGAAAAAGAAAATTCCGGATTGGGGCCTCGTGCGCGGTTTGGCATCGAGGTTCAAAGAACCACTGAACATGCGGAAGTCGAAGATGCTTTGCCCCGGTTCGATGAGCCCAAGCCTACAAGAGTTGAAGATGTATCACCTTAAGATGGAGAGGCTATCGAAGAGGCGGTCGAGGCTGTGGTATAAACCGGGCTCGAGGCTCCCTGGAACGAAGATGATGCCTCGATAGACCTACTTGGGGAAATAGTGATCGTTGACTCCTCCTTACTCCCTCCAGTTTCATATTCGTGATACGTGACGCTCAGGCTGTAGAGACTTGTCATGAAGAAGGGGCCTACGGAGGGGAATATTTTTTTTGTAGATGTTTCATCAATGTGGAAGATATCACCAGTTTGGGTGATTTGGACATACCAAGGTAGAGATCGAATGAGGCTTCCTCGAGCTATACATTGACCAACAATTTTCCGGCTCCCAGTGTTGACCCCGATTGAAAGTGGCCTCTTATTATCTCGATCCTAAAAGATACACAAGTTTTATCTGCCCCCGTAGGGGTAGCAAGTTACCTTCGATACTTAGTCAATGAGGAGGATCAATCCAAAATAAATGCAGTGGATGTTGTCTGCTTTCCAATAAGGCCCAACACGCTTTGAATAGGGTAATTTCAAGGATCATTCTCTTTTCTTGAATTTTGACTTACAAAATATCTCTAGTATTTTTTCCTTCTTTGCAGGCTTCAGTGTTGCACCACAAGGCCTTTCTTTGAGCCCGAGAGGAACACAAGGTCGAGTTCCACGGTCTCACTGAGAAGTGTAACACTTATAAGATTCTCAGTGAGAAGCTTCAGGTGGACCTAGTGGAAGCTCGAAACGCTTATGAAGAGATGGCCAATCAGGTATACTAATTCTTCATGATAGTGAGGAAGAGTCGGAGATAACGACTAATAATCAATTTCTGTAGGCTCGACAGAGGCTCGAACATATCAAAGGCTTTCAAGGCAAAATGGACAAAGTGCGAGCCGAAGTCGATTAGTTCAAGGGATGTATGAACATCCTGGCTACGCAAAAGGATATCGTTCAAGAAAAGTTGGATTCTGACAAGTCACAACTTCGATATACAAGGGAAAATGCCTCGGTCCAGGCGAAGAAGTTCGAGGAGCTCGAATCCAATTTAGCCAATCTAGCCAAGGAGCTCAAGGTTTCCAGATCCAAAGTTGCCGCTGCCAATATTAAGGCTCAAGCTACTACGGATCAATACAAAGTTGACGCTGAAGCCACCCTCAAGAAGGCAAGAGGAATGGTTGATCATTCAAAGTTTCAAGATCGAAGGGAATTTCTCGAGGGTATCCTTTCTCAAAATGTCGACATATCTACTGAACTCGAGATTGCCAAGGCTGAGGAAGCAAAGGCTCGGAAGTTTGCATTTCCTGATGAGGATTTCGGGGATGAGGGATGATCTGACAGAGATGACTCATTAGGTGAATAATCTGCTCCCCAAGAAGACTAGGCCTTTAGGATTAGTAGTGTTTCTGTTTACGGCTATTTTAGACTTTGTAAAGAGTTTTTGATCGATCCATGTGGCCCTTGTAAGAAAATCTTTGGTATATAAAATTTTCTATTCCTTTCTAAATCTGTCATTTTTTTCTTTTTCCCTTGCTTTGTCTTTGTTTTATTGATTCCTTGTGAAGTTGCATTCATAAGTTCGAGGTCTAGGCAATTTTAGACCGAGACTGAACTAATGTCGAGTGAGTACTTGCTCGAACTCAAAGTAAGGTAACGCTTAGGTTTTTATTGAGTGAGGATGATCCCTCGAACTTAAAGAAAAAGATTTATGTTAGGCCTTTGTATTAGGCCGATGTGGCCTTTGTAGAGCGATCGTTTTAATATACATAAGGCTTTCTACCCCTTTTGGCTTAAAAAGTTAATCACATAAAAATTTGTTATCACTTAGCATGAGATAAATCTGTATTCATATTCCACTATTTTTTAGGGTTGATGATATCGAAACCATTTGTTTCGTAATGCCTTTAGTAACAAACAGAGGAAATGGTTCGAGAGTTCCAACAATTTGGTACCCCTTAGGGTTTTTGAGGGTTGATGTGATCAAAATACTTTGTAATATTACCAAGGGTAGCCTTTTTTAAACCAGTTTTATGAAATATACGGAGGCCAGTTTTATTACAAAATTCGGACGTCTCCGAACCGTACCAGTTTGATTGTAGACCTTAGCTTCGGGTTTGCCTCTTGGGCTCGTTTCCCTATTACACTCCCAACTTGTTCGAAGTGTCAGTCTCGGAATAGGGTGGCAGTGGCCTATAAAAATGAGAGTTGCCTTTTTAAGGTCTTATCATCTCGAGAATTTAATAATTCAATTTTTCGGACGGCAGTCCCTGAGTATAAGGTATTGTTTGAACTTCAGTTGTGATCGGCCCTTAAGCCTGCTTCCACAATAGATCAAAAAGTACGAAACTGTAAAGTAAAATTTTCTCTAAGTCATGAAATACTTAGCAAGGGAAAATACTTCTCTCAATAGATTATATATGCGTATGTTTGCCTTTAGGGCTCGAGTAATCTACACGGGGACGGTTCGTTTGACCATTTGGCCCTTACAGAATTTAACCTATTGAGACCCCGTTGACACGAAATATCTTCCTTGTAACAAAGTTGACATCCGAGGGTGATGCCCCCAGTATTCGAGTCTGAATGTAAAGAAGCCTCGTATACTGTTGAATTGCTCTAAGTTGGCACAAAAAATGGTTGCCTCATTAAAAGCATCACCGGAAAAATCAATGTGGGACAAAAACCGATCAAAGGGAAAAAGAATGCAATGCGTGCTTTCAAACCTAAGGACTTTGTGATGAAGAATCCTTTGATGTCTCCGATTTAACACCTGCAATTGGTTAGTATAAAATATAAATGAAAATGGAGAAGGTCGTACCTTAGCAGTAATATCATTTGAGGAGTGACACGTTCCATTTTTTGGTAATTGCTCGCCGTCCATCGTGCCAAGTTTGTAGAATCCTGTTATGACGATATCGAGGACCTGATACGGTTCCTCCCAGTACGTGCCAAGTTTTCCTTTGTTTGGGTCTCGAGTATTTAGGGTGACCTTTCTCAAAACTAAGTCCTCAATTTTAAAGTGTCGAATTTTCGCCTTTTGGTTGTAATACCTTTCGATCCATTGTTTCCGTGTGGCCCTTCGAATAAGAGCGAATTCCCATCTTTAATCTAAAATTCGAGGGATGTGTTTATAGCCCCGTGATTTGACTCTTCCATTGCATACCAAAACCTGAAGCTAGGTTCCCTGACTTCGACCGGGATCAGAGCTTCGACACCATAGATAAAAGAGAACGGTGCTGCCCCCGTATTAGATTTTGACGTAGTTCGATGTGCCCAAAGGACCTCGAACAATATTTCTCTCTATTTTCCTTTAGTGTCATTCAATATTTTCTTTAGATTTTGTATGATAGTGTTGTTTATCGATTCAGCCTGCCCATTCCCACTAGGGTGATACAACGTTAATAGGATCCTTATTATTTTGTGGTCTTTAAGAAACTTTGTCACTTTGCTACCGACTAATTGCTTTCCATTAATGCATACGATCTTAGCAGTCATACCGAATCGGCATATAATGCGGTCCTAGATGAAGTCTATGACTTCTTTTTCTCTGAATTTCTCAAAGGCCTATGCTTCAACCCACTTAGAAAAATAGTCAGTCATAAGCAAAATGAATTTAGCTTTATCTAGGGCCGATGATATCCATTCCCCATTTCATGAACTACCATGGGGACAGGACAAAGTGGATTTTCTCTTGAAGTTGGTGAATTATCGACGCATACCTTTGGAATTTGTCGCATCTTCGAACAAACTCTTTTGTATCTTTTTCCATACCGGACCAATAGTATCCTGCTCTGATGACTTTGCGAACCAATGACTTGGCACCCGAATGATTTTCGCAAGTGCCCTCGTGAATTTCCCGTAGAACGTAGTCGGTGTCTCCTGGTCCTAAGCATATCTCCAACGGTCCATTGAACGTTCTCCTATATAGTTTTCCATCATCGACCAATGTGAACCGTGCGTCCTTCGTGCGTAGAACCCTCGATTCCTTAGGATCCGATGGAAGCTTCCCGTTCTTTAGGTATTCGATATACTTAATCCTCCAATCCCAAGTTAGACTTGTGGAGTTTATTTCGGCATGTCCTTCTTCGATTAGGTACCTCAAAAGTTGTACGACATTCCTCGAGCTAAATTCGTTATCTTCGATTGATGACCCCAAATTTGCAAGGACATCGGCCTCGCTATTTTGTTCTCAAAGTACGTGTTGTAGGTTCCATTATTTAAATTGATGTAGAGACACTTGTAGTTTATCCAGGTACCTATGCATTCGATCTTCTCGAATATCGAAAGTTCTGTTGACTTGATTTACCACAAGTTAGGAGTCACACTTGGCCTCGATGACCTCTACTCGCGAGATCTTAGCTAAATCGAGACCTGAAATCATGGCCTCATACTCGGCCTCATTGCTAGTTAATTTTGAAGTTTTGATAGACTGCATAATTGTATTACATGTGGGTGGCTTCAAAATGATGTCTAGCCCGGACCCCATCGCGGTCGAAGCGCCATCTGTGAAGAGGGTCTACACCACCAATAATGTACCCGATTTTAATAATAGTTCCTTTTAAACCTGGGGTACGAGGTTTGGCGTAAAGTCGGCTACGAAGTCTTTCAAGATTTGAGAATTGATGGTCATTCGAGGTTGATATTCAATATTGTACCCGCTGATCTCGACGACACATTTGGCCGATCGACCCGAGAGTTCGACCTTATGCAAAATATTACGAAGGGGATAAGTATCACCACACAAATTGGGTGACATTGAAAATATAAATTTAATTTCCTAGAGGCACTTATTAAAGCGAGCGCCAAATTTTCTAAGTGTGGGTAACGAGTCCCGGCCTCACATAGGGTACGACTAACATAGTAAACATGAAATTGTGTACCTTGCTCTTTCCGAACTAAGACTCCACTTACCGCTATCTCCGAGACTGCTAAGTATAAGTAGAGTTGCTCGTCTGATTTCGGGGTGTGAAGAAATGGCGGGCTCGTCATGTATTGTTTGATTTCTCTAAGGCTTGTTGACATTCTGGAGTCCATGCGATTGCTTTTCTTCTTAAGCTGTGAGAAGAACTGATGGCTCCTATTTGAGGACCTAGAAATAAATCAACCTAGGGTGGCTATGCATCCCGTTAACCTCTGTACAACCTTGACATTATCAACAACTGTGAGGTCTTCGATTGCCTTGATTTTGTCGGGGTTGATCTCGATCCCCCGATTTGACACCATAAAGCCGAGGAACTTGCCCGATCTGACCCTAAATCTTTGGGTTGAGCTTCTTATTGTACTTCCTTAGTATGTCGAAGGTCTCCTGCAAATGTTTCAAAAGGTCATCTGCTCGTAGGGACTTGACTAACATATCCTCAATATAAAACTCCATTGATTTTCCTATTTGTTCTTCGAACATTTGATTTACTAGGCGTTGATAAGTAGCAACGACGTTTTTAATCCAAATGGGATTACGTTATAACAATAAGTGTCGTACTTAGTAATGAACGAAGTCTTTTCCTGGTCCTCCGGGTTCATTTGTATTTGATTGTACCTGGAGTAGGCATCGAGAAAGTTAAGGATCTCGTGGCCGGCCGTGGTATCGATCATGCGATCGATATTCGGCAAAGCAGAGGAATCTTTAGGGCATGCTTTGTTTAAATCCTTGTACTCTACACATATCCTTTGTTTATTCCCCCTTTTTAGGGACTACAACTACGTTAGCTAGCCAATCGGGATATTTTACCTCCCGAATGGACCCTATTTTTAGAAGTTTGGTTACCTTGTCCTTGATGAATGCATTCTTAACCTCGTACTGGGGCCTTCTTTTTTGTTTTACCGGTCGAAATTTTGGGTCCAAGCTCAATGATGGGTATTAATCTCCGGCGGAATCCCTGTCATGTCAAGGTAGGTCCAACCAAAACAATCTATATTTTTGACAAGGAATTTAATGAGTTTTTCCCCGAGCTCGGAGGTTAGCCCCGTGCCCATGTATACCTTTCAATCAGGCAGATGTTCGATAAATATGATTTTTTCTAGCTCTTCGACCGTTGACTTCATTGCATTAGAATCATCGGGGATTATAAAGGTTTGAGGTATCATATAATCATCATCCTAAAAAATTTTCTGCTCCTCCGATCGGGCCGCGACCGACGACTATGATTGCTATTTGACTTCTTGCTTTCCCTTTGACTCTGATCCCTTTGTTAACGAAACTGTCGATACCAGTACCACTTCGTCGATTGCAAACATTTCTTTGGTGGTGGTTTGTTCACCGTACACCATTTTGATTCCTTCTAGCGTTGGAAATTTTAGGACTTGATGAAGCGTCGAGAGTACTGCCCTCATGTTATGGATCCAAGGCCTCCTGAGCAACGTGTTGTACATCATGTTGCCTTCGATCACATGGAACATTGTTTTTTGGATAGTCCAGGGCACATTTACTGGAAAAATGATTTCCCATTTGGTGGTTTCACTTGCCATGTTGAAGCTGTTAAGTACCCGATCCGCGGACACGATTTGATCTTGGAGGCCGAGTTGCTCTACGACCCTTGATCAAATAATAGTTGCTGAGCTACCTGGATTAATCAACATACGTTTAACTTGAATTTCATTCACAAGGATAGATATTATAGTGCGTCGTTGTGAAGTTGTTCGATCCCTTCTACATCTTCGTCGTTGAATGACAAGGTTTCTTTTGGTAAGTAGTCCCAAGTTTGCTTCACCCTCCTGATTGTCACCTTAGTGCGTTTATATACTGGTATTTGAGGAATATCGACCCCACCAACAATCATGTGAATCATATGTTGTGGCTCTTCCTGCCTTTTTTGTCTATTTGAATCTCTATTTTTGAAGTGGTTCTTAGCTCGATCACTTAAGAATTCTTGAAGGTGACCCTCGTTGAATAAACGAGCTACCTCATCCCTCAGTCATCTGTAATCTTTGGTTTTGTGACCGTGTATACCATGGTATTTGCATATTTGATTAGGTTTCCTTTGTGTTGGGTCGGTATATAGGGGCCTGGGCCATCTAGTATCCTTGATCCATCTAATGGATGATATAATACCCAATGCATCGATGCTGAAATTATATTCTGATAGTCGTGGTGCTTATGTGGGCTTGGCATGTTTATCGAAGCCACTTTTACTCATGATCCATCGGGAGCTCTGTCCTCAATCATTCATTCAATCATTTCGAAAGGGATTATGTCCTAGGCCACTATTTCTACGATCTATATTGTATGGTTGGTACCGCCTCGACCCTGATCTTTGACTGGTATCGATTATATACAATGGCCCAGGTTACAGCTAGATATTCAATTAAATTCTGCTTCAGTTGTCGTGATGTTATCGAACTTCATTCGTTCAAACCTTGAGTAAAAGCTTGAATAACCCAATCGTCAGTAACCAGGGGTAGGTCTATGCATTCCATCTGGAACCGAGATATGAATTCCCTTAGCATTTCGTTGTCCTTTTGTCTCACTTTAAAGAGGTCTGACTTCCTAGTCGCAACCCTTATTGCTTCGGCGTGTGCCTTTACGAACGAATCTGCAAGCATGGCGAAGGAATCGATGGAATTGGGCGGCAAATTGTGGTATCATATCATTGCCCCTTTAGATAAAGTCTCTCTAAACTTTTTCAATAGAACAGATTCAATCTCAACGTCTTCTAAGTCATTCCCATTTATTGCATATGTATAAGAAGTAACATGCTCATTAGGGTCAGTGGTCCCATTGTATTTGGGAATTTCTGGCATGGGGAATTTTTTCGGGATGGGCTTCGGAGCCGCATTTGGAGGGAAAGTCCTCTACATGAATTTCTTCGAATCCAAACCCTTTAGAATCGGGGGCGCCCCCAGTATTTGGTCTACCTTAGAGTTGTACATTTATACATTTTTATCATTTGCCTCGATTTTCTTTTCTCCTGATTCAGTCCGTTTAGTGACCTCCTCGAGCATCTTCATAATGGCGGGGTCAGTCCAAGATTCATTGGCGTTCGATCTCTCTGGTATAGTTTCGTCTCTATGAACAACTTCATGTGATATTTTGAGCTCAATTTGCTTGGTGCTTAATTCTGATTTTGGAGTTGCGTTATTGCAGCTTGTTGAGTCTGCAACATCTTGTGCGTTCTAATCTGCTGCCCGAGCATCTCTGTGGATGCTCCGCTCAAATTCTTATTAATGGCAATATAGGACTGACATCGACTGGGTTTACGGCCGGCGGTCCGTCAGGATTGATTGGAGGTACTCCATTTTTGGGGACAACTATGTTTTCGTTCTCGCCATGAAGACCAAGGTCGTTGTCTATGTGAGTGGGTGCTACTTGAGAGTTTGACATGTTGATTCCTTAAATCAGAGACACTTACGAGAACAAGCGTAAAACAGTGTGTGTTATGAGAATTAATAACATGTAATCACTATTATCCTTAGTTCCACGGTGGGCGCCAAACTGTTTACCCTAAATTTGGATAACAATTAAACTTTTGATGTGGTTTTAAGGATACGTGATTTCACCTAATACCAATTAATGAACATGAAGATTAGTAATAGAAATTAATAATAAGATAAAGCAAATCAGTGTGTGAATGAAATTCAGCCCTCGAGCTTGAATACCCTCAGATTGATTGGTGCAGTAACAGTTAAGAAATAAGCAAGCAGATGAACAAGAATATGAGCTAAAGAGATAGTGTTATATTGCTTTTATATATGTGAATCCAAGTGTCTTACAAATGATTGGAACTCCTCTTTGTATGGTAGAGGAATTCTAATTATGGTATTACTCTAATTACAGAAAGAAATCCATTGATTAGCTAATTAACCGTCCTTGGTTTGATCAGTTCCGAGATTTTCGCCATGATCTTCGACCAGTCATGGATATCTCACCTTTCAGTTGTCATGCTACCTTCGATCTTGCTCGATGTTTGTCTCACTCGGTCTCAATCACTATCGGTCTCGTTCTTGACAGGTACCTCGAATCTTCGAACCTAGTATCTTGTCCTCGTGCCTCGGTATGATCTATTACGGGATCGATCTTCAATCTTTCACACCGGTCCGTTTTTACTATTATTATTGTTATTATTATTATTATTATTATTACAACAACAACAAAAAAAAAATTCAGTGTAATCCCACAAGTGGGGTCCAGAAAAGATGGTGTGTATCTACCTTGTCCCTACCTTGTGAAGAAAAAAGGCTATTTACAATAGATCCTCGTCTCGAAGAAACATATTATTATTATTAACAACAATAATAACAAACTCAATGTAATCCCACAAGCGCGGTTTCAGGAGGATAGTATGTACGCAAACCTTGCTCATACTTTTTAAAGGTAGAGAGATTGTTTTTGATAGACACTCGGCTCGAAGAAATAACAACAACAACAACAATAATAATATTATTACTATTATTATCACACGAAAGAAGAAAATAAAAGGAAAAAAATAGCACACTGTGAGTATATATAGTCTACGTCCCGATCAATAAAGATGGATGAAAATAGAAATCAAAATTTTAATTTTAATAAAGACAAAAAAATAACATTTAGTGTTTCTTATCATCTTCTTAAGCTTTAGATAAAATTAGTCGGCAGTTATGCTAGTCAGAAGCGGCTACTATAAAAAGAAAACTGAAATTAGCTACGAATTTCATCATTAATATATTGCTAAATCGCTCGTAACTAATACTTAGTATTTTTTGATAACTTATTGCTAATCTTTCGCTAAATAGGATTAGCAACAAATTTTGCTATTTAGTTACAAAATTTGTTTGTCGCTAATTTTTATTAATAATAATAATCTAATTTTCTTTAGAAATAAACTTGCTAATCTCAAATTAGTTAATTAATTGGAATAAATGATACTTCTACGTAGATCGTAGAACATTTTAACTGGACGTGTCACTAGCCGATGAACCGGCAACAGCCAGTCACCAGTTACCCCTCTAACCTCAACACAATTAAAAAAGCTCAGGCATTTGTATATAGCAACATATATAAGTATATAATAGGCGCAGTTTCAACTTCTATTCTAATCAGATACCCTTGAAAAACGAAAAGACAAAGCAATAAACAAGAAGAAGAAAAAATAGAAGATTCATAGCTTTAGAAATCTTCTTTTGACACTGGTAAGTTCAATACACACAATATTATTGATGCATTTTCATGTCTCTTTATGTCCTCTATCTGTTTGTGTTATTTGCCTTGTCAAATTCCTCAACTTATGTTAAATTTTTTCTTTTTCATTTACACTTTCACACAAATCCTGTATAATAATGTACTGGTCAACAACAATGACATAATCGGTGTAATGTCACAAGTGGTGTTTTGGAAGATTAGTATATGCGCATACCCCTCGGCGGCGAAGCAAGGAAATTCAATAACGGTGTTAAAATGTTAAACACCCTTTGCCAATAAGCTATGCAAGAGTGTTCAAAGTCTACTTTCTAATTAATAACTCCGTACACATAATATTTTTTCGGTTAAAGGATCGTTTGGTACGATAGATAAGGAATAATTAATCGCGAGACTAAATTTAAGAAGAAATTATCCCATGTTTGGTAGGTAGAAAAATGCAGTATAATTAATCTTGGGATTGTAGTACTTTTTTAACCCCATGAAAAGGTGGAATAACTAATCCCGGGATAACATCTTTCCAAGGGTGTTCAGTTGACCATCCTTCGTCGTACAGAGGCGGATCTAAGACTTAAGTTTTATGAGTTCAACCTTTATAATTTTTTTAGCATTGAACCAATTATTTTTAAAGTTATGAGTTCAAATAATGTCAAAAGTACCGGGTTCAGTTGAACCCGGTACCAATACATTTCATCCGCCTCTGAGGTCATATATAGCTTCGCCCCTGGCAGACCTTGTCCCTACCTTGTGAACGTAGAGAGATTGTTTTCAATATACCCTCGGTTCAAGAAGTATTGGTCATCCTTAAGATATCATATGTGTTAGGAGATATTTTTCATTTATCCTTTGTTCAAATGAATTTTTAAGTTTGAAGAATCATAAGGGAAAAAACTAATTACTTGACTGCATTCTTTAGGTAAATCCTTTCAGCCAGTTTGGTGATTTCTTTTGCATAGCCTATAGTTGATTCAATGAATCCAACCGTTTTAACCTTTCCTCATTTTAGTGTAATTTTGTTAATCTAGACTGGCTGCTTCAACATGTCCGCATCAGCATCAAACGACCAGCAAAAGCCACGCCCTGAGCAAGTTGATCCTCCTGTGGGTCAGTAGACTGTGATTGCGAGAGAGGTAATCCTACCGGAAATTGACAACATCAAGCCCTATAGCTTGCTCAACAGCACGCCGGAAGAGATAGTGCCTTACTTCCTGAGAGGCACCATCCCGGCCAGGTACAAGTGGATGCCGCTGAGTGGCATCAGGCCTAGTGACGCTGTGAAGTGCGTTGACGGTTTCATCAAGTCACATTTGTATCACCTGAACAAGATTGGGGGGAACAAGCTAATTAGGGACGACGTTAGGAGAAAGGCTGCCATCATTTTGGGTGCTGCCCGTGCTGTCATGACCACTGACTTTGAAATAGCTGAGGCCGACTTGGAACCAGCCGAGACCGAGACACCAGCCTTGCACGCAACTGTGGGGGAGAGCAATGGAGCCAAATACACCATCCTGGTGGCACAAAATGACCCGTACAGAGACATCCTTACTGAAAATCTGGCCCTGACTGAGGACGAGTTGGTTATCTTGAAGGTGGTTATGCGAAGCGCTCAAGCCATTATACCGTTACAGGGTTTGAATCTTATCATTGATGGCTATCACTACCTCTCGGACAGTACCAAGTCCTCCTACAGGGCATTCTTGGCCGTGGAAAGGCAGGTCTGGGTGCCTAAAGCTTTCAAGACCTTTGCTGACGCCAACAAGGACATAGTTCGAGACTTGATGTGGCACAAGGCTGGCCACCCCGTCTCTGTAAGTATCAAGGAATTAGCAGCCACTTCCCCTGCAGTTAAGACCAAATTGGAGTCTGCTAAGTTAGGTAGCGCCTCGGCTAGGTTACCGGCCCTAGAGAATGATGTTGTCGCTGCTCAAACTATCCTCAAGTTGGCTGAAGCGGTTTCCCCAATCTGGGAGTCAATAGGTGGTTATATGAATGCAGATGCAATAAGAATTCGTCTAAAGATTGTGCACGGAGTGGCCAGGGGGACAGCCCGCTACATGCCTCCTGTAAAATTGGACAACAACGTCACCATAGAGACCAGGAAGGAGGCCCTCAACGAGCTCAGAAGGTTGGTCAAGGCGAGTTCGCATAACGTTGCGGTTGCCTACGGTTTTTACTGCGCCATGGCAGAAAATGCTGCCATGGAGAGTAGTGACACAACCTCTCACACCCTTAGGTATGCATTCTCGCTGAAGAAGCTGAAGAGTGAGTTGCCTTTGTCCTACATCATGGGCGTGGAGCTCTACAAAGACTATAAGGCTGCCAAGGTAAAGGAGAGGACTGAGGGCAAGATGAAGATGCCCGAGAAGAATCTAGTAGAGTAGATGTAACATTGGGCCAGCCATGCCGCAAACGGGGTAGAGACAACTATGCCTTGCACCCTGGGTGAAGATGTGACACAGGACCTCCACTCACGTCTAGCCTCTGGGGAGCGAGGTCTCTCGTCGTGGGATGAGGACTCCAGTTACCTGTTTGCGTGCATGATCTCGTCAGTATAGGTTGGTGTGTGCGTCCTGGCCACTATGGTGGTCATGGCTATGTTAGTAATGAATTGGATTCTGAAAAGGATATATATATTCTCGTTGCCTACAAACATTGGTTTGGATAAAGATGATATCCAGTTTTTTTGTATAAAACATTCTAGTACTAATGTTCTATAACATTTAGTCTGCTTTTTTGTGTAATGAACCATGAAGATGTTGTAAGTTTCAGATCCAAAAGAATGTGCAATTTTTTTTGAAGATTTTCACATAAATACCTGAAAGTTATGCTTGTATTTCCTATTTTTGTTGCTTTTCTTGGTTTTCCAATAGATATGAGTATAATGAAATGAGTGTTAATTAGGAGATTTCAGTTTGCTTTTTTCTTTTCCATTGTTCAAATGAACTTTTAGGCTTATCATAAAGAAAACAGCTAATTTTTTGTCTGCATTCTAGATCAATCTAGTGTTTTTGCTTTCAGAATAACATGAAAGAAAAAGTCATATATTGTCTTAGAAACTTTTTTGGGTTATGGGTTATTTTATTGTTTAGGATTTCCAAATTTGTGAAAAAAAACAGATTTAGCTTTCTTCTTTCTAGGTTTTCTTGGTAACCAAACAAGTCAGTATTGATGGTTTTGTATCAATTAATTTGTACATTCCCAGAATATTATTACAGCACTGGACAATAGCCTCAGCATAACTTTCAGGTATTTATGTGAAAAT
>MU676600.1:24731-36145 GCA_026770625.1 Nicotiana glauca
ATCAGAGTAATCAAGGACATGTACGATGGAGCTAAGACTAGGGTTAGGACGGTGGGCGGTGACTCAGACCATTTTCCGGTGGTTATGGGGCTCCATCAAGGATCGGCACTTAGCCCTCTCTTGTTTTCCTTGGTGATGGATGCTATAACCCGACATATTTAGGGGGATGTGCCTTGGTGCATGCTATTTGCTGATGACATAGTATTGATAGATGAGACGAGGGTCGGTGTGAATGAGAGGCTAGAGGTATGGAGGCAGACTCTCGAGTCTAAGGGTTTCAAAATAAGCAGATCTAAGACTGAATACCTGGAATGCAAGTTTAACGTCGAGCCGACCGAAGTAGGCAGGGACGTGAAGATTGGATCTCAGGTCATCACCAAGAGGGACAGTTTCAGATATCTTGGGTCGGTGATTCAGGGGGACGGAGAGATTGACGGGGATGTCACTCATCGTATAGGAGCGGGATGGTCGAAGTGGAGGCTTGCATCAGGAGTCCTGTGTGACAAGAAAGTGCCATTGAAACTTAAGGGGAAATTTTATAGAGTTGTGGTTAGACCTGCCTTGTTGTATGGGGCGGAGTGTTAGCCGGTGAAGAACTCTCATGTTCAGAGAATGAAGGTTGCGGAGATGAGGATGCTCAGGTGGATGTGCGGACTCACCAGGTTAGATAAGATTAAGAATGAAGTTATTTTGAGAGAAGGTGGGGGTGGCCCCGGTGGATGAGAAGATGCGTGAAGCGAGGCTCAGGTGGTTCGGGCATGTGCGGAGGAGAAGTCCTGATGCCCCGGTGAGAAGTTGTGAGCGACTGGCGGGGGTCGGCGTGAGGAGAGGCAGAGGGAGGCCTAAGAGGTATTGGGGAGAGGTGATTAGGCATGACATGGCTAGGATGCGGATTTCCGAGGACATGGCCCTTGATAGAAAAGTCTGGAGGTCTAGTATCAGGATCGTAGGATAGAGGCTCCTAGAATTTTTCAAACTCCTTTCCCGGGGTTGGGCAAGGCTTGTTAGGGCGACTCATAGACGATTCAGGCATTGGATTGTGTCCCCCTTATGGTAGTTATTTATGGTAGCTACTGTTGGATATTATTGCATGTCATTTAATGTATAATTCTTATGTTTAGATAACTATTTACGCGATTTCTGCCGGAATTACTAATGCTCTTTTGTTTTTGTTTTTGTTTTTGTTGTTGCTTTCCCTTTCCTTCTCTAAGCCGAGGGTCGATTGGAAACAGCCTCTCTGCCCTTTTGGGTAGGGGTAAGGCCTGTCTACATATTACCCTCCCCAGACCCCACCTTGTGGGACTATACTGGGTAGTTGTTGTTATTGTTGTTGTTGACAATAGCCTCAGCATTAGAGCTTGGTACTGTCACTGTAGAGTCGGTCCTCTTTATAATACCATTCCCTTGTAATAATTATTCACTATAAAAACCAAATCTTTTTAGGAATTGATTTTTATGTCATAATATAGTGTGTCCTCTGACAACATTTCACTATAGCAATCAAAAAATATCGGAACAAGCAAAACTGTTATAGAAAAGTTTAACCGTATTATTATAGAAAGAATTACAAGAAAATACATTTGACATCACACCATAACACAAAATGGCTCATGTTTTTAAGTTTTACCTGACTTAGCCTATATTGTACATAAGTTGAAAGTCCTTGCAAATTCAAAATCTATGGAGTTAAATTTGTGTTTTCACATCATTACTTTCACTCTCTTCTTCTTACATCTTCTTCATATGCTTCAAAGGGGGCCATCCGCCATTACCGCTTCTCCCCCAGTATTACCTTGTTTCAATGTAAGAAAATTGAAGAGTAGAAGTCCACCATTGAAGGCTATTCAAAGCTTTGCTTTCGAAAATAGAAATTTTTGAGTTTGTGAGTTGTTTTGATTGGGTGTTGTTCCAATTGATTGAAAATATCAAAAGAAGTTCAAATTTTGAATTTGAAGTGATTTTGAGTAGATTTGAGCAAGATTTGAGTTAAATTTCAGAAAAGACGCAAGGAAGAAGACGAAGTTAATTTTTTGTATAATCTTGTATAATAGTGTATATGGGTGTATAAACACATCTTATACACTTTTATACACCTTTATACAAACGTTTGTAGACGAACTTCTTCCACGATTATTAGATGCAATTCTTGTTTAAAACCACTCCAAATCTCCATTAAATGACTTCAAATTTTATATACAACCTCCTTATATTCTAACTATTCTAAATAACACTCACTCCAAATTTCTCACAAAATTAAATTCAGAATCTAAATCCACATATTTAAGCTTGTTAAATATCTAATTTTCACCATTCAAATGGATTTTGTTTGTTGAACTAATATTGGAGTTATAGTTGCTGATTCGAAAATTAATTTAAAAGCTTGAGCAATCTTTCTTAAAAATTAAATACTAATTTTGAGAATTTATTGAAGTTGGATGTTGAGTCTTAGCCTATTATTTTTTACTAGTTGATTGTAAATTAAAATATGGGCTATAAAATTAAAAGTAGGGATGCCAGTTGTTCTTATGTAAAATTTTCCCATTGTTATACGGGGTCGTATGCTCATGGCATTTGATATTGGTAGTATTAAAAATACATTCATATTTATTTATGTAAAAATTATACGAACATGATGACACATAGTTTGAAACTTAAAAATATCAATATTTACGTGACTATAGAAAGTGATCATTCTTTTTGGAGGATCATGTAAGCACCGAAGAGTATTATTTTATGAGAAATAAAATATAAATATTAAACAAAGATAAGAATGTGTAGGAGCATTATGAAAACTAAAGTATATAAAAATCATACCCTTATAGCATGTAATTCCTACATGATATTTCTTGTATTATTGATCGTTATTACAATTCATACATTATTATTCTTTGTATATAATAAATATAGGGACTTTTTTATTCTTATACGCTATTTGAAATTTTATTATCCTTAATGTTCATGTTTGGTTAATTACCCGGCATTAACAAGTTTTGTTTACAAAATATATACAATCTGACTTAAAAGACTCTCAATCCATTATTTGTGCCTTCAATCAAGGTATTTAATTACGTCCTTTTTTCTTTTTTCCTCTCATCTCTCCCCTCTTCTCTCCAGATTCTCTCTTTCTCCTCATATTTTTGGCAGAAGTTATAGATCTTGTATAGAAGTAAATTTAAACATACAATTTCTTAGTATTGCAAAGGAATGAAAAACAGAGGGATTTTTCATGTCAGGGCACTCTTTAATACTAATACCATGAAACATTTATGATTCACTTTGTTGATTACAAAAGCAAGAAAGAGATGGAGTAGGTTTATTTATATCGAACAGATGTTAGCTGGATAAGGAAAGCAATTTTTTCATAAAGCTGTTAAAAAATCGAGCTCGTTTATTGAAGGACAAAATGAAATATGTTATAAAATAAAGACTTTAAAGTAAAGAAACGGAAGACAAGTAGAGAGAGATATTTATATTATTCAACTTCAAATTCATGTACATAATAAACTGAAATCTCCTCTATTTATAGAAGAAAGGAAGCTGATGTGTAAGTTGCTACTACAAGCTGCTGTGTAAGCTGTTACTACAAGTTGTGTAAGTTGCTTGTAAGCTGCTACTGCAAGCTGCTGCGTAAGTTGCTTGTAAGTTGCTACTGTACCAGATATAGATAATCTTCTACCAGGGTAATATTTATCCATAACGGAGTACCGAAATGATAAGCTTCTTCAGGAAGCTTATTTACAACAGAGTATTAAATGAACATCCATAATATAATATATATATATATATATATATATATATATATATATATATATATATATATATATATATATATATGTGTGTGTGTGTGTGTGTGTGTGTGTGTGTAACAAAATATGAGTTTTTCAAAAATGCACACTAGACTGTTATCTGCATACGAATTAGCAATGGAGGAGAAAATAAGTGAATTGGAAGAAAACATAAAAACAAAGAAACAAATTAAAGATAATATAAATTAGAAAATCACAGTGGATTTGGGTGGATTTACTATGTTGTTCAACTTTCATACAATATGTTTTTTGTATATTTTGCATCTGATTTATACATAGTAAAAATAAATTCATACAATTAATTATATATCATACAATTTAGCTACAACTCATCTACAACTTATCTGGCTTTCACACATTATTTCTACTCAGATAAATACAACTACAATAATATACAACTTAAATATAATTTTTATACAATATGTCTTTTGTATACTTTGTTTCTGATTTATATATAGTAAAAATAAATTTCATACAACTAATTATATATTATACAACTTTTCTACAATTTTCATACATTATTTCTACTCGGTTATATATAAATTAAATATAATTTTTATATAATTTTATTCAACTTTCATACAATAGTTAAATAAATAAAAGAAAAATATATAAATAACATAATACAATTTTTCTACAATCTTACTATAATTTCGTAAATATCATGTATACTTCTTCTTCTTCTTCTTCTTCTTCTTCTTTTTCTTCTTCGAGTTTTAATCTGAAATTCAACCAAAATCAAGTCTAATATTCACCAAAAACCCCTCAAAATTGAGATATAAACTCCAAACCATATTTTCAATTGTTTGCAATAACACTCAATCCAAACAAATAATGATTTTTGATAATCCAAATTCGAATTCAAAGCTTCAAAGCTTTTTAATAGTTGTCAATTGTGGAATAGTTGTTCTCTTTTCTTTTGTTTTACATTACTGAAATTGGGGATTGAGAGATTGAGAGAGACGTAGAGAGAATTTCTAATTCTTTGCAACGACATCCAATTCAAACAAATAGTGCTTTTTGAAAACCCAAATTTGAATTCAAAGTTTTTTAATGGTTGTCAATAGTGGAATCATGGGTGGGCGCAAGATACGTGGGGAGAGGGGTAGGACGTGGAGAGAGAAACATGGGGAGTGGAAGATATGTTAGAGTAATTTTAGTACACTACTTATTATTATTAATTCTCTTAAAATGTACATAAATGGTAATTGGGTATATAAAATATAATTATAGTAAAAATTGAGTAGGGAGGGTAATATAGTTTCCTATAGTGTATAGGAATATAAAAATCCCATAAAATAAATATAATCCAATCACGGGAGAAATTCAAAAATAGACTGATTTACAAGTGGTCGTTCAAAAATAGCCACAGTTTCAAAAGTAATCGAAATTTAGCCACTTTTCATGTAAGATAGATCTCAACGAAAATATTGTTCAAAATTCAGAAAAATACTCTATTATACTGGAGTTCCAGTATTATATACCGGCCCAGCATAATATACTGGAGATTGGAACATATACTGAAACTTTTCGCGTGTTGGAGTTTCAGCCTAATATGCTGGAAGCTCATACACAGGTGCACCTATCTCTAGTATATTATGCTGGAAGTGTTGCAGTAAAATAATGGCTATTTTTCAATGACTTTGTAAATACTGACCATTTTTGAATGACCGGTCCGAAAACTAGCTTGCCCGTGCTATTTTTAGTCCAATCACGCTAGTTAGGTGGGTTGGGTTGTTCTCTTTTTAGCCCATTAATCATTTGGGTTCTAACTTTATTTAATTATTGGTCTCATTATCTTGGCTGGACTGGTCCATAGGCCGAAACATTAAAATTACAACCACTCTAATTTTAAAAGGGTAATGGCACAAATGGGATTTTGGCATGGTATAACAACATACTCATATAATTGACTAAAATAGTCCTAGTTATAGATATTGGCATCAAATAGCCAATAAAATGTATATCATAATAATATGTTATCACAATTTTTCTTCTTCTTTGTCTATATCAATAAGTATATTACGATTTTATTTTCATTCTTTGTATAAATAATATTATTCCTTCTATATCAGTAATATGAAATTATATATATTGGTATTGCTGCCTTTATATCAATTTACATCACAATACATATATTGTATTATTTGTATATCATAATGTACAATACATCGGACATGTGTATACCAAAATAAATATCATAAGTTTATTTTTCTTGTTTGTGTATATAAAAAATTAATCTTTTTAATATACCAAAATATTATTTACTCCCACAATTATATTTATTATTTTTATATTTTAGAACTTGCTTAAACATGCTATATCAAAAATTTATTTTCCCTTTTGATCAATAATTAATAATTATATTATTTGTATATCACAGTGTATAACATAATAATAATGTGTATATAAAAAAATTTATTTAAAAATTTATTTTCGTTCGTTGTATAACACATTTCGGATTGAAAACTCAAGCATGTGTATCCCCTATTGTAACCCGTTGTGACGACCCAGCCCGTTGTCGCGTGAGTTACCGCCTCGTTTTCCCCGTTTTCTGCTTCCTTATGTTTAATTATAAGAGTCTTGGGTGAATGGGCCGATTTGGATTGGTTTTAGAAGGAAATGGGACACTTAGTCTCTTTAAGGAAGGTTTGAATTGAAAAAGTCAACCGGATGTTGATTATTGAGTTAGAGGGTTCGGATGTGATTTCCAGTGATTCGGTTAGCTTCAGGGGATGATTTGTGACTTAGGAGTGTGATCGGAATTGATTTTGGAGGTCCGGTGTAGAATTAGGCTTGAATTGGTAAAGTTAATATTTTGGCGAATTCCGGTTGATAGGTGAGATTTTGATCCGAGGGTCGAATGAAATTCCGAGAGTTGTTGTAGCTTATTTTCGGGGTGAATTTGGATGGCGATCGGGATGATTTTGGACTTGGTGAATTCTGAAGATTTGCTGATATCTGGTATTTCCGCATCTGCGGAAAAGGGACCGTAGATGCGGTTCCGCAGATGCGAAGAAGGGATAGCAGATGCGGACTTATTCCATTTGGGGGATTTCCGCAGAAGCGGACTAAATTCGCAGGTGCGGTGTGCGCAGGTGCGGACATTGGTCGTAGAAGCGGTCCGCGCGCTTTTGAGGAGTTCCGCAGAAGCGGATGTGTAACCGCAGGAGCGATGGCCGCAGAAGCGGTCCTAGTTAGAGTGAATATCCGTAGAAGCGGAGAGAAAACAACATATGCGGTGATGTGATCGCGGGTGCAAAAATGCATGTTCAAATAATGGTTTTAAAAGCTCATTTTGTTCCGCGAGCTAAGGTTTATTTCCACCATTTTTTATCGACCTTGAGAGCTTTTTGGGAGAAATTGAAGAGGGTTTCGACTGGGATTGATTGTAGGTAAGTCCTATGAACTAAAACCACGATTTTTATGTGAAATTAACCTTGAAATTCATGGAAACTTTGCTAAAATGGGAAAAACAAAGGCTTGAGTTTTTGAAATTTTAAATTGGAATTTGAAGGGCCATCTAAGCTCGGATTTGAGAGTTCTTGGTATGTATGAACTCGTGAGGAGATAAGGAACTAATTGATGTATAAATTCCTGAGTTTCAAGAAGTGGCCCCCGGGCTCGGGTTTTGGTAATTTCGGAATTTGTGTCCGTTATTGATTGTGTTCGCTTGGATTTTGTTCCCTTAGCATATTGTGATGTATTCGCTCAGATTTTGGATAGATTCGACGCGCGTGGAGGCCGAATTGAGGGGCAAAGGCGTCGCGAGCTAGAAATTTCGCTGATTCAAGATAAGTAATGATTGTAAATGATATCATGAGGGTTTGAAATCCCGGATTTGCACACCGTAGTGCTATATTGAGGTGACTTGCACGCCGGATAGCGAGTGTGGGATAGAGCACCGTTGGGGATTATGACTTGGTCCGTCCCGATTGATGGTTTTACCGTGTATTTGACTGAAACTTATTTGATATTATCATAATTTGGGCTGATTGCCAAAGTTGGGCTTCGTGCCAATTATTTGAACCCTTCAGGGATTTTATCAATGTTTCCTCACTATTTGTCATACTACCTGAACTCAGTCCTGCTGATTAAACTGTTTTACTACTCAGCCGTTTTAATTGAACTTTGAGACTTAAATGATATTTCCACTGTTGTTTGGGCTGAGCATTACTATTTTATTGATTCCCGAAGGGCTAATGATTTTTTCTGGACTGAGTGAGGCCGAGAGCCATATGTGAGGATATGTTGAGTGATGTGAGGAGGCATTCAGGCCTCGAGTGTTTTGTGAGTAGGCTTTCAGGCCTCGAGTATTATGTGAGGAAGCTTTCAGGCCTCGAGTGTGATATGACAAGGCTTTCAAGCCTTGTTTTATATGCCACGAGGTGGCTTGATATTTCGTTTGGGCTGTAAGAGGCCCTTCCAGGAGTATACACACCCCCAGTGAGCATCGTCGACGATATGTGGATCGGGCTGCACGCCGCAGCGGTTACTATATGATACTGTTCTGAGTGTGATCTGAGAGAGAGAGAGCCCGATGGGCTGAGAGTGTTTCTAAGAGTGAGCCCGAGGAGCTGGTACTGTCTTGAGATATTGCCCGAGGGGCGAACTTTTATATGCTCATCTTGCATATTTATTTGCCCCTTACCTGTTATACTGTGGTATTTGTGCCCGAGAGGCGGATGTTTCTGTGCTTATCAGCACTAACTGTTTTGAAATTATTTTTTTTGTAACTGTTGAAAAGATCATTTTCAAAAGAGCTTTAAACTGAGCCAAGTTATTTCCAAAGATTTCACAACCTTTATGTTTTCTCAAAGGATTGTACCCGGCTTCTATACAGCATAATGGTTTGCTTTACGTGATTTATTACTACTCAGTTATTATTTACCTTTATTACTTACTGAGTTGGAGTACTCACTTTACTTCCTGTATCTCGTGTGTAGATGCAGGTATCTATTCATCCGGTAGCGGGTTTGGGCCGATCAAAGGCAGAGCTATATGAGTTAAATAGGTGACTGTCAGCATTCGCAACACCATTTTTCTCTCTTTGTTCGTTATTCCGGTTTTGTATATGATAGACCTTGTAGTGGATTTACTTTCTGATAGATGTTCGTGACTTGTAATACCCCGATTAGGGCTGTGTTGGTTGTAATTTCGTTAATTAATATTACTAAGTCATATTTTACTTCTCATTTATGCTTAACTAATTTCGATAGAGACGAGTTGGGTTAGTCGGCTGGCCTTTGTCTTCACGAGAGGCGCCATCACGACCAGTGCGGGAATTGGGTCGTGACAAGTTGGTATCAGAGCCTAGGTTACTAGGTCTCACGAGTCATGATCAGGTTTAGTAGAGTCTCGTGGATCGGTACAGAGACGTATGTATTTATCCTCGAGAGGCTGCAGAACCTTTTGGAAAACTTCACATTCTTAAATTCTTATTGTGCGTCTTTAACTCAGCTTGAAAAGAAACTCTTGAAATTCCTTCCACGCGTTTGTATGCGCACGTGAACGCTCAGTATCAGATGTGCCTTGATGGCTTGTGATTCCCCGATCGAGGGGCGAAATGTGACCTCTATGAGTTTGATGTTGGGCCAGTCTGGTGGACTTGAGGCCGGATCTTTACCTATGGCTTGAGCACCGAGGTGCTGATTGTGTGAGCAAGTGTTTTGAACTTATATGTTCGGCAGTGTCCCTATTAGTGGAAGTGACGGTTGAATAGCCATGTGATGAGTATGTTAGTACTGCGGTATGTATCTATGTAACTTGAAAGTGACGAGAAAGGTCTACGGGATGATAGATGAACTATTAAGTTTATGATTTCCATTGTGATTGGATATGTAGCTCCGAGTTATGGGCGTGTGAAGGATCTTTTCATGTTTTCCGGTCGTGGGTGAAATAAATTTCATATTGCAGTATGAGTTCAGACTCAGGAAGACTAAGTGGCTATGTAATGTTTATGACGGTAGATGGTATACAGAAATGTTGTATTGAGGCAAAGTAGATGGGTTATCTCATGCGGAGTGTTCTGAAGTGGTGTGATCCTTATGTGTATGTTAGAAGATCTCATGTGTAATTGAAGGGTACGTTTTGAAATTTGAAATTTCGGGTCGCTTAAGAGAGTGGGCTTAACTGTTGCGATATTTGCTAAAGATTTAAAGTACTAGATGATTTGCGCTTACACAAGCTTACAAAGAGTTTGAGTTTAATCTTATTATGATATTGTGGCATCAATAGAGTATAAGTGTTATGAGTTATTGAGTGTATCTTGATCTATGACTTCGAGCCAAGTGGGGGAGTCCGCTGTGAGCAGTTGATTGCATGTTAGGTGTTATGTTGGTTCCAGTTTGGGGCATGCGAGTGAATTAGCTATGGCTGGAGTAAAGGAAAATTTGGACAAAGGTTATACTATGCTTCATAGGGTATGAGAATCGTGGAATGTCTAGAGTGTTGTTGGTAAAGAATGCTCGGCGCATAGAGCATGAAGTTTCTTGGTTGTATTGGGATGAGGGTTTGATTTTGCGGTATCGGAGTGCCAATGAGGCATGGGTGCTTCTGTTCGTTAGGTCAGGTAAATTGTAGTTGAATAAGAGTGAATGACTATCGAGAATGGTTCTAATGTGTTCAAGATCTTAAGGTTGTGTATGTGGTTAGAGACTGTATTTTCATTGGAAAAAGGGTCAAGACTTATGGCATTTTTATATTAATTATGGGATCCTATGTATCAGTATCTGGAAGGTAAAGGTAACGAATTTAGATTCGCAGGAAGTTCTTCAGAGTAAAATATTCTGGAATGTGGTGTTTCTGGGGATATTTGAGAGAGCATTCAGCGGCTTATGGGTCTTAGACAGTGTGGTCTTGTGCTTGGGTCTCGTATAGTGAGCTTGGATTGAGAGATTGTGGTACTTCAACAAGAGGGGATATCAAGTTGAAATTGAATCAGAGGGAAATCTAGATGAATGAAGTAGCTTGATGGTAGACCGAATCGGTATGGTAATGATTTGATTAATTCTTCGTATGTGTTCGAGGTAATGAGCCCTTACAAGTATTTTGCAGCAATGCTCTTGGGTTTTGATGGCTTGCCTAGCTTGGTCAAGTTAGAAGGATTCCGTCCGGGCAGTTTAATTTATGCAAACAGAATTGAGAGAGTTCTTGTTGATTTCTACCGTTGTTGAAGAGGTGCATCTTCTACGAATATGAAAGGCATGGGAAGTGTAATAATTTTTCTTCCAGATGAGATCAATGGAAGTTTTGGACTAGTTGAATGCATAGATGTCTGTGGCTCGGGAGGGAGATAAAATTTTTCCTGTTATCCTTGGATGGTACAGTATTTGCGTTGTGTTGTGGGGGATCGAGATTTGTGTGTATGAGGTTTTAGTTCAATTCTGGAAGGACGTTCATAAACTCTTAGGCAACAGGTAGCTTCAGATAATCAGGGAAAATGGTGTCACACCTCCTTTTTCCGAAAAGGCTTTACTACACCCCGTGAAGAGATATAGTAATAAAGGAGTTTTTCCAATTTAAGGACAATCAAAACGGGATTCGTTTATTATTTAAGATTCAGAGTCGCCACTTGGGAGATTTATGGTGTCCCAAGTCACCGGTTTG
>MU676601.1:7083-37818 GCA_026770625.1 Nicotiana glauca
ACCCGGTCTGCCCAGAAGCTCAAAACGACGCCGTATTGATTCCGATTAATCTCAGCCGTTGAAATATGTCAATCCAACGGCCCGTAGAAGATGAGACAATTAACCAAGATAAAACATTACCTACAAACGCATCAACCCTAAAATTAATCCCCTCCCATCTCTTGCCTCCTTATACCACCTTCCCGCCGCCCACCGGAATTCGCCCACGGCGGCGGCGGGTCTTCGTTTCCGACCAAAATTATACCAAAACACTCCTCGTCTCCTCCTCTATTCTAATCACCAACCATCTCTCCTCGAATCCCACCACAACTCTCCAAATCCTCGAAACCCTAGAGAGGGAAGAGATGCGGTATCAGTTTGAGCACCTTGAGCAGGGTCAGATGTCTGTGATCGACTATGAGGCGAGGTTTTCTGAGTTATCTCGCCATGCACTTATGATACTCCCTACAGATGCAGAGAGAGTGCGGAGGTTTGTCACCGGATTGCAACCCAGTATTTGATCGGGTATGGACCGAGAGGTGGAGATGGGTACAGAGTACCAGCTTATGGTCGAGATTGCTCGTCGGATTGAGGGGTATCATCAGAGGGTTAGGGAGCAGATGCAGCAGGACAAGAGAGCCAGATTCTTTGGAGAGTTCAGAGGTGCCCCAGCTCGGGGCAGAGGTCAGTATGGGAAGGGCCAGCCCAGTAAGCCCCCATCTTCAGCACCACCACCTCCCACCCGGGGTACTCCAGCACGCCCCTATTTCAGTGCCATGCCTGAGAGTTTCTACCGCCCGCTAGCTATTCAGTGTTCTTCCAGCGGGTATTCAGGTCCTCAGGGTTCTTCTGGTCCCTACTTCAGTGTTATGCCGGAGACTTCATATCGTCCACCAGCTATCCAGGCTCCTCCCACGGGATCTACGAGTCATCAGGGCAGCAGGTTGCCGCACCATGTTGTTTTGAGTGCGGTAACACATGCCACATGAGGAGATACTACCCCAGGCTTAGGGGCAAGGCAGTACAGCAGGGGCAGTAGCCCATGACTCCAGCACCAGCGACCCGACCACCTTGAGGTGGAGGGCAGAGGCCGATCCAGAGGTGGAGGCCAGACAAGGAGAGGTCAGCCAGCTACTCCTCAAACAGGTGGAGGCCAGACAGTCGGTGCTCCAGCCAGATTCTATGCTTTTCCAGCCAGGCCGGATGCATTGGCCTTAGATGCCGTCATCACAGGTACTATCTCCGTCAGCGGTAGAGATGCATCGGTATTATTTTATCCAGGGTCCACTTATTCTTATGTATCATCTCTGTTTGCTCGTTTCCTGGCTATTTCTCCTAAGCCTTTGGGTGCTCCTGTTTATGTGTCCACTCCTGTGGGCGATTCTATGGTTGTAAATCGGGTCTACTGGTCTTGCGTGGTTACTTTCTGTGGTTTTGAGACTAGAGCAGATCTTCTATTGCTCGATATGATCGATTTTGAGGTTATCCTGGGGATGGATTGGTTATCTCTATATCACGCTGTTCTAGATTTCCATGCCAAGACTGTTTCTCTAGCGATGCCAGGTTGCCTAGATTGGAGTGGAAGGGCTCCACAGTTGATACGCCTAGCAGGGTCATTTCTTTCCTGAAGGTTCAGCGCATGGTGGAGAAGGGGTTCTTGGCTTATCTAGCTTATGTGCGAGACACCACCGCAGAGTCTCCGACGATTGATTCAGTGCCAGTAGTTCGAAAGTTCGCCGATGTTTTTCCTTCTGATCTTCCTGGTGTGCCTCCGGACCGTGATATTGATTTCTGTATTGATTTGGCTCCAGGAACTCAGCCTATATCTATTCCACCATACCGTATAGCTCCTAGGGAGCTGAAGGAGCAGTTGGAGGAGTTGTTAGCAAAGGGGTTTGTTAGGCCCAGTGTATCACCTTGGGGTGCACCGGTGCTATTCGTAAAGAAGAAGGATAGGACTATGCGGATGTGCATTGATTACCGCCAGTTGAACAAAGTCACTATCAAAAACAAGTATCCATTGCCCCATATTGATGATTTGTTTGACCAACTGCAGGGTGCTAGGGTGTTCTCTAAGATTGACCAGAGGTCAGGGTATCATCAACTGAAGATTCGGGATTCAGATGTTCCGAAGACCGTATTCAGGACTAGATATGACCACTATGAGTTCCTGGTGATGTCATTTGGCTTGACTAATGCTCCAGCGACATTTATGGACTTGATGAACAGGGTGTTCAGAACTTATATTGACTCATTTGTTATCGTCTTCATTGACGACATCTTGATATACTCGCGTAGCCTGGGGGAGCATGAGCAGCTTTTGAGAGTGGTGCTTCAGACTTTGCGAGAGTGGAAGCTTTATGCTAAGTTCTCCAAGTGTGAGTTTTGGCTAGAGTCGGTAGCATTCTTGGGGCATATAGTGTCAGGAGAGGGTATTAAGGTGGATCCCAAGAAGATTGAGGCAGTTCAGAGTTGGCCACATCCTCCTCAGTGACCGAGATCAGGAGCTTCTTGGGGTTGGCAGGCTATTACCGGTGATTTGTGCAAGGCTTTTCATCTATTGCATCACCTCTGACCAGATTAACCCAAAAGGGTGCCCTATTCTATTGGTCCGATGATTGTGAGGAGAACTTCTAGAAGATCAAGACGGCTTTGACCATGGCACCAGTTTTTGTATTGCCTTCCGGTTTAGGGATGTATACAGTGTATTTCGACGCTTCTCGTGTTGGCTTGGGATGTGTACTGATACAGGAGGGGTGAGTTATTGCATATGCTTCATGTCAGCTGAAGGTTCATGAGAAAAATTACCCTGTGAACGATCTAGGGTTGGCGGAGATTGTTCATGCTCTTAAGATATGGAGGCATTATTTATATGGAGTGTCATGTGAGGTTTATACAGACCATCGCATCCTACAGCATTTGTTCAAGCAGAGGGATCTTAATTTGAGGTAGCGCAGGTGGCTTGAGCTACTAAAGGATTATGACATTACCATTCTTTATCATCTTGGCAAGGCAAATGTGGTTGCGGATGCCCTGAGTAGGAAGGCGGAGAGTATGGCTAGCTTGGCATTTATTCCTGCTGAGATGAGACCATTAGCTTTGGACGTTCAATCTTTAGCTAGCAGACTTGTGAGATTGGATATTTCAGAGCCCAGTCGGGTCCTAGCATGTGTGGTTGCTCAGTCTTCGTTGTTGGGGGAGATTAAGGCCCGACAGCTCGATAATCCGCATTTGGCAGTTCTCAGAGAGACGGTACTTCAGGGAGGTGCCAAGGAGATTTCTATTGTCGAGGATGGTGTGTTACAACTTCAGGGCCGTGTATGTGTTCCTAATATTGATGGCTTGAGAGAGAGAGAGAGAGTTCTAGAAGAGGCCCGCAATTTGAGGTACTCCATTCATCCAGGTGCCACGAAGATGTATCGTGACTTGAGGCAGCATTAGTGGTGGCAGAGGATGAAGAAGGACATTGCGGAGTATGCGGCTAAATGTTTGAATTGCCACCAGGTCAAGCATAAGCACCAGAGGCCAGGTGGCCTACTTCAGTGGATGCCCATTCCGGAATAGAAGTGGGAGCGCATCACTATGGATTTCATGGTTGGGTTGCCGCGGACTCAACGGAAGGTTGATTCGGTGTGGGTTATTGTGGATAGATTGACCAAGTCCGCCAATTTCATTCCAGTGGCGACTACTTATACGATAGAAAGGTATGCTCAGATTTACATTCGGGAGATAGTGAGGTTGCACGGTATACCGATCTCCATCGTATCAGATAGAGGCCCTTAGTTCACTTCCCATTTCTGGAGAGCTGTTCAGAGTGAGTTGGGGACCCGCGTGGAACTTAGCACGACATTCCATCCTCAGACCGACGGGCAATCAGAGTGGATAGTTAATATTTTAGAGGATATGCTTAGAGCATGTTGACTTTGGAGGGCAGTGGGATAAGTTCTTACCCTTGGCGGAGATTGCATATAATAACAACTATCAGTACAGTATAGAGATGTCCCCGTATGAGGCATTATATGGTCGACATTGTCGTTCTCCGATCGGGTGGTTTGAGCCTGGTGAGGCTAGGCTGCTTGGTATAGACTTGGTTCAGGATGCCTTGGATAAGGTAAAGTTGATTCAGGAGAGACTCCGCACAGCTCAGTCCAGGCAGAAGAGTTACGCGGATCAGAAGGCACGTGGTGTATCATTTATGGTTAGCGAGAAGGTTCTCCTGAAGGTTTCGCCCATGAAGGGCATTATGAGATTCGGAAAGAAGGGCAAGTTGAGCCCAAGGTTTATTGGCCCCTTTAAGGTGTTGAGGCGAGCTGGGGAGGTTGGCTATGAGCTTGCCTTACCTCCCAGTTTATCAGGAGTTCATCCAGTCTTCCATGTATCGATGCTCCGGAAGTATCATGCCGACTATTCGCATGTATTGGATTTCAGTACCATTCGGTTAGATGAGAGCTTGGGCTACGAGGAGGAGCCAATTGCTATTGTTGATAGACAGGACCGCCAGTTGAGGTCCAAGAGGATTTCTGTGGTAAGAGTCCAGTGGAGGGGCCAACCGGTCGAGGAGGTGACCTGGGAGTCCGAGGAGGACATACAGAGTCAATATCCCCACTTATTCCGCAGTCCAGGTATTTTTCTATGTCCGTTCGAGGACGAACGTTTGTTTAAGAGGTGAAGAATGTAACGACCCGACTGGTCGTTTTGCATTTTCGAACCCTGTTCCCTTAAATAATACTTTCCGCACTTGCTTTAGCTAAATTATGACTTGCGGGGACGGGTGGTTCGGAAGTTAGAAGAGTTCTGAGCGAGATTAAGCCTAGTTGCTTCTTTAAGTTCCTTTAAAAAGGCAAAGTTTGACTTCGGTCAACATTTTGGGGAAACGGACCCGGAATTGTAATTTGACAATTTCTAAGGGTCCGCGGAAAAATATGGGACCTGGGCGTATGGCCGGAATCGAATTCCGAGGTCCCTAGTCCGAGTAATGAATTTTTATGTAAAATTGTTAAGTTTAAGTTTCAAAGAATTAAATAAACTAAGAAATCATTGTTTTCATAGGCATCGGGTTCGGATTTCGATTCTGAAACTTGGTACAAGTCCGAAATATCAGTTAAGACCTACCCGTAAAATTTGGTGTCAATCCGAGTAGTTTTAGGGCGTTTTGACCCATTGAAAGGAGAATTAAGAACTTGAAGTTCGATGAATTGATTCATTTAGTTTTGGGGGTTGATTCCTCAATTTAACGTTGTTTTGAGTGTTTCGAGGGTTCGACTAGGTCGGCCTCGTGATTTCAGACTTGTTGGTATGTTCGGGCGGGGCTCGGTAGCCCCGAGCATCAAATGGTCGAGGTTTGAGTGAAGTTGAAAACTTGGGAAAAAACTTCATCTGCTGCTTCTGTCATAACCGCTTCTGTGGCTCTTAGACTGCAGAAGCGGTCGTTTTATCGCAGGAGCAGAAGGGGCCAAGCCTAGGGGAAACCGCAGAAGCGGTCCATCCGCCCCAGGCCCATAACCGCAGAAGCCGTGGGCTTTCTGCTTAAGCGGACCTGCAGAAGCGAGTTTGAGACCGTAGAAGCGGCACAGGCCCCCTTGGCCTTTTCCACAAAAGCGGCCCACTTCAGCAGAAGCGGGATTCCCTCCGCAGAAGCGAAAATCGCTGGGGGCAGAAGCTTATTTAATACGAGCTCAAGCTCATTTCTTCCACATTTCTTTCAACACTTAGGCGATTTTGATGATTCCAAAGGGGGAGTTTCCACACATCATTCCAAGGTAAGTAATAGCATTTTTAGTTCAAATACATAAACATTAGGTAGATTTAACACTAAAAATTAGGTAAAATTCAAGATATAAGAGTTAGACCTAGGGTTTAACCAAAACTAAGATTTAATCCTATAATTTGCTATGAAATAAACTAGAAATCATATATTTGTGATCCTTAGGTGATAGGAACAACTTCCTTCGAAAAGAATGTTGGAATCCGGGCACGTGGGCCCGGGGTCGGAATTTAGGAAAACTCGTATTTATGGTTAGGAAATTGCTTAAATAACTAGAATTCGACCTCGTAAGCTCTTATTGACTAGTTCTTGCTTATTTTAATTAGTTGGTGCTTGTTTGGCTACAAATTGAGGGTTTGTGCTTATTCTTGATATCGGAAATGCGCTTCGGAGCGAGGTGAGTTTCCTTTCTAACCTCGTAAGAGGGAATTGTTCCCTTAGGATTAATGTTTGAGTGTTTGTTGCTAAATGCGGGGACTACGCACGCGATAGGTGGCGAGAGCCCGTGCGTAGCTGCTACAATGTTAAATGTCCGGGTAGCTTAGGACCTACAACATGCCTATTAAATATATCTCTTTTGTTAAATTGTTGTTATGAACACCTAGTGTGGACTAGAGACTTAAAAAGGGGATATGTGCGTATTTCTATAATTAATTGAATTTGAATTGGTATTTTGACCATTTATGTGTCATGTGTGTGAACTTGATATTTTATCCTTATTTGTGGATCGGGCCAATCGCCTCGGTATGAATAGATGCATCTATAGGCGCGCCGTCGACCCTCGGCAAGTGCACAGTTTATTTCTGTTGGTTCGGACCGTCGCCTCGGTATTATGTGCGTATGTTAATTGTGAAAAAGCTTATACATGATTTGTGTTGCCATTATCTCATATGATGAACTATAAACCTGATGCTGTAAGATTCTTGACTTATACCACCTGCTGTAAACTGTTGATACTTATAAATCCCATGTTTATATATATATATATATATATATATATTAATTGACCTTAGTAAGTATCGAGTCGACCTCTCGTCTCTACTTCTTCGAGATTAGACGGGATACTTACTGGGTACATGTTGTTTATGTACTCATACTATACTTATGTACATATCAGTGAGCGCATCTGGGACTTCTACGGTAAGTTGCACTCCCTTCTTGCCGATCCGCAGCCGAAGAAGTCTTCCTTGTATTTTTGTTGTTTCTGTCTATCCTGATTCAGACAGGATAGGGTATTGTTCATGTTATGTATATTCTACTAGTTGCCCGTAGCTTGTGATACCGGGTTCTGACACACACACACACAGTGGTAGACGTTATTTTGGGTTGTATAACTGTCTTTTCATTTTATTGATCCCTACTGGTTTATGACTTTAATTTGGGAAAACTTCTATCATAATGGTTTTTACTAAGGGTAAATTGGGATATAATTATTCTTCCGCGTTGGCTGGCCTGACAAATGGTGTCGGGCGCCATCACGACCTATTATGGAAAATGGATCGTGACATAATGCTTTATATAAGTTAACTTTTAATTGATATTTAGAGTCCTAAATGTAGGACTTTTACATAATTATAAAGAAATATTTAACAATCAAAATTTTAGTCGATTTCAATATCCTAATGTCACGACCCAAATCCCAAACCTGATCGTGATGGCGCCTCTCGTGAAGACAAGGCCAGCCAGTCAATCCAATTTATCCTTTTAAAACAATTATTTAACAAAACTATAATACAACATGGTTTAAAAACTACCAAATAGCGGAAGTACAGATAAAAATACGAAAATCCAACCCAACAAAGCCCTAACCGGGATGCCACAAGTCACGAGCATCTAAAGGAGTCTAAATACATTTACAAGACTAGTAGTATGCAATATGGAATTTAAAAGTTAAAAGGTAGAAAATCCGGTGCCGCGGACGCTGGCGGTCACCTGACTCAGCTATGATAGAAAATCTTCAATCAGCCTAAAACCCGCTACCGGATAACAAATACCTGCATCTGTACATGAGGTACAGGGAGTAAAGTGAGTACTCCAACTCAGTGAGTAATAAAAGTAAATAATAACTGAGCAGTATGGAACCACGTAAAGCAAGTCATCATGCTATATAATACAGTGTAATCCTGTGAGAAAATAGTGAAAACGTGAAAATCCTTTAGTAAATATCTTGGCTCAGTTTTAAATCTCTTTTGAAAATGATCTTTTCAACAGTTGCAAAAACAATTTCAACAATTAAGAAATAATCAGAAAATCTACCCCTCGGGCTCAATATCAACCTCTCAGTACAGTATCAGCCCCGCGGGATCACTCCCAACTCACAAAGTACAACATCAGCCTCTCGGGATCACTCCCAACTCACAAAGTACAATATCAGCCTCTCGGGCTCAGCACTCCATCAACAAATAACACCGGGGTACCCGGTAAACAGTGAAAGAAGTAGCATGGATGCCAATAAAATGAGAGTGCTGTATATCATGACAACTAGTACAAATAGGAACAAATGCATGAGTACAATGCAATGCATATGACGGTACACTCTAGTACCTACTGCGGTGTGCAGCCCGCTCTATTTATTTATTGTCGACGACGCTCACTGGGGGTGTGTACAGACTCCGAAGGGGCTCCTACAGCCCAAGCGCAATATCAATCCATCTTGTGGCATCAAATCTAGGCTCTCGGCCTCATATCAATATCAGTATAATTAACCAGGGTCTCAGCCTCAATATCAATGCGATCAACCAGACTCTCGGCCTCAATATCAATGTAACACTACTGCGGCGTGCAGCCCGATCCATGCTCAGTCCAGAAATGCACATATAATATTGCGGCGGCACGCAGCCCAATCTATGCTCAGTACAAAAATCATCATAAGCCCCTCGGGCATTTGTAAAACAGTAGTTCTCAGCCCAAAATATCATTTAGAATATCATTTGAGTTTTAAATCTTAGAAAGATGGCTGAGTTTGCAAAACAGTTTTCAAAACCGTAGACTGAGGTAAAATGATATGCACATATATGCACAAACAATGATATCAATCCCTGAAGGATTCAAATAATTGGCAAGAAGCCCAAATGTAACAATTAAATCCAAGTAAGGATAAATTCTCCATTTAATACAAGTAGAAAACACGGTGAAAACATCTCTCAGGATGGACCAAGTCACAATCCCCAATGGTGCTTCACCCCACGCCCGTTATCCGACGTGCAAGTCACCTCAATACAGTACTATGATGTGCAAATCCGGGATTTCAAACCCTTAGGATATCATTTACAAGTAGTACTCACCTCGAACCGGTGAAATCTCTAGCCTGCGATGCCTTTGCCCCTCAAATCGTCCTCCACGCGCGTCGTATCTAACCAAAAACAGAGCGAATACATCACAATATGCTAATGAGAAAATACCCAATCGTAAATAGTCAAAAAATAACAACAATCTCGAAACTAGCAAAACCCGAGCCCCGAGCCCGCTTCCCGAAAAATTACGAAATTTACATCACAGGATTTTTCGTCTCGCCACAAGTTCATACATATCAAATTTACCAAAATCGGAGTTGAAATGCCCTTTCAAATCCTCAATTTAAAATCTCAAAATTTCAAGCCCTATTCCTCCATTTTAGCAAAAATTCAATGATTTCCTAGATGGATTTCACAATAAAAAACGAGTATTGAGACCAAGATTCTTACCTCAAGTCGTTTCCCTTTGAGTCCCTCCTTCTTTTCCTCCAAAAATCTCCAAAAACGGGCAGCCATGGGTGAAAATGACCCCAAAATTACGACTGATGTGTTTTAAAATATTCTGCCCAGGTATTTTACTCTTCGCGATTGCGGAGAGCAATTATTCATTCCAAAATTTTACTCTTCGCGATCGCGGAGAACAAATGTCCAGCTCTTTCGGACAGTCTCTAGTATAATGGCCATAACTTTTTGCACACAACTCTAAATAGCAAATGGTTTAATGTTCTGAAAACTAGACTCAAAGAGTTACAACCTTTATATGTTGGTTATTTCCCAATTCCTTATAAATTTCTATATATAATCAGTCAAAGTCAGCCCATGCGCTACACAATTTTCTTCTTCATCTTCCCGGACACCCTATAGTATAACAGCAATATCTCTTTGTATATAAGTACAAATCATGAATGGTTTATATTTCTATAAACTAGACACAAAGGGCTACAACTTTTATATTTATATCATCTCAAAATTCCTTATAGATTGTGAGATATAAGCTTCCGAAGTGGGATCAACGTAACAGAAAATTTCTTCTCCGCGATCGCGAAAGGCCTTACGCGATCGCGATTCACTGGCAGGTTTCTCACATTTTACTCACCGCGATCGCGACCCATTGTCTGCGATCGCATAGAACACTGCTGCAGACAAAAACCAACAGTTAAAAATGGCCTAGAAATGGTCTGAAACCACCCCGAAACTCACCCGAGGCCCCTGGGACCTCAACCAAAAGCACAGATAAGTTCTATTACCTTATTCAAACTTGCTCGAACCATCAAAACACTACCATTAACATCAAAATCATCAAATTTCATCAAATCAAAGCCTAAGTTTAACTAGAACTTCTAAAACTCGCATCCGAGCATAAACCCGACCTAAACACCTCCAAATCCGCTGAAATTTTGCAAACAAGTCCAAAATCATCTAACGAAGCTACTGAAACTCTCGGAATTCCATTCCGACCCTCGGATCAAAATCTCGCGTACCAACCGGATTTCGCTAAAATTCTAACTTCGCCAAAATAGGCTAACTTCTTCACCGAACCCCCAAAATTACTTCCGATTGTGCTCCTAAGCCTTAAATCATCCCCCGAAACTAACCGAATCATCAAAAATCAATTCCGAGCCCTCTAACTCACAAGTCCACATCCGGTTGACTTTTCCAAACTAATTCTTCCTTAAAGGGACTAATTGTCTCATTTCTTATCAAAAATCACTCCAAATAAATTCTAACGCACCCAATACCAATAATAAAATATAAAAAGCAGAAAATGGGAAGAACGGGGTAGTAACTCATGAGACGACGGGTCGGGTCGTCACACCTAAATATTTGAAAAATAATTTAATTTATAATTTTATCTAATGTGAAATATATTTTGTAAGGATAAAAAAGGTGCACAACATTTTGTTAAGGAACTTCGTGCGCGTGCACCATATATTAATAGTTATTAAAATTTTAAAATTATATAAACATTAGTATTGAAAAATATGGTTAAGTCATAAAATAAAAATTAATGAAAAATATTGATTTCTAAAATTGGTGAATATGCATCTTATCCAATATAATTAAATGAATAAAAACCTCCTGTATCTTTCTTGTATAAAATATTAATTTATCATGAAACCATAAACTGATATCACGAAACCATAAAAAGAGTATTTACTTTTATGATTATGTTTGTTACTTAATTGCTATAAGGAATTGTATGCTTCAGTTGTGATTTTTATGTGGAGACAATTAGGAAAATATTACACGCTTAAATGTTTAATGATTTTTTGGTGAGGAGGAGTTTTTGTCTGTGATGTTGTAGGAATTATAGGTATATCACATAGTTCAAATAATGTCTATAAAAGACGAGCACATAAGAAAAATAACATGTGCAATAGATATTCTTAAATCTCATACCTGAGAGAAAATAACGTGAGCAGATTCTTTGCCAACATCCTTATTGATAGAAATCATATTCATGCCCTTTCTTAGATATTACTAGTATAACACTTTTAAGACTTCATCAAGACTATATTGACATGTTCAGATTATAAATATAGAAGCATGTATATTACGATGTAAATATCAAAATATTTACGTACAAGTATGCGTAATAAAGTAAATAAAAAATAACTACTAATTAAGTAAATGCAAGATAAAAATATAAATAAAAAAAGAAAGTAAAAGCTTACCTAACATATGCTTGAAATTTGGATTAAGAATACCTAAAAAAATCAGTTCAGTGAGCAAAAGAAGAAGAATCAATTTGCAAGAATTGTAGGCGGGTAGAAAAAAATTTGATAAGTTAAATAACGATTTCATGAATAAGTCAAAAATAAAACTTTAGTTGGCAGAAACAAAAGACTAAAATCGCATGTAGATAAAATATGTCTCATTTCAATTCCTCAACTGATACAATGTAGAGTTTGACGTGCAACAACTGAACTATGAGGCCCACCTTTACGGTGTAAGTTTAAAACATCTTGGCAATATGATTCTCTAACAAGGAAGAAGCTTTTAAAGGACCCTTCCATGAAAAAACCAAATTATGCCGTAAATTAACTCCTTCTTAAACTTAAAACCTATTTTTTTGATAGTTCAAGTAAGGAAAAAATCTATACAGTAATTTAATTTATTTTAAGAATTAGTATTATTATTCATTTTTATTGTCTCAAAAGATATTTATTTTAAGTCTTTTAGACTTTTTCATTGATGTGCAATTGTTTTCCTTAAAATCTAATATAATATTATCCTCGATTTAGTGTCATTATATATATGTCTATGGCAATTTTTATTATTCAAAGTTAGTGTCAGATTTTAGCTTAGGTTACACAATGACTACTTATTAGTCTTTGTTCGAAATCAAATTTAGATTACACTTATATACACGAGAATTATAATTTGTTATATAGTTTGAATAAGTAATTAATTATCACGACCCAAACCCCGGTTGTGATGGCACCCAACACCTTGTTAGGCAAGCCCGATCATTTAACATTTCCATCCCAATTATTAAACTTAAAATGCTAATTAAGCATAAACTCTCGTTTTCTTAATAACAAAAATAGTGCGGAAACCAAAATAACAGTAATAACAGCCCAATAGATCTGGTGTCGCAAGTCTGAGCCTCTAGATACCACTGGATATCATCCTATACATAAACAAATCTAGTGCGGGAGTAAAAGAAATGACAAGAGGAGAAAATCGGGTCCTGCGGACGCCGGCAGCTACCTCGAATACTCCGATACTAAACCGAGCAGCAGCAAATAATCCCAGCTAAACCTTCAGGGTCCCTGTATCTGCACATAAGGTGCAGGGAGTAAAGTGAGTACTCCAACTCAGTGAGTAATAGAAATAAATAACAACTGAAAGAAAGGAATCCTGTAAGAACACTATGCAGTTCTATAAATAACAGTAGGGCATTAACACTTGCTAAACAGAAAAATCTGGTAACAGTCTCCTACAGTCCAACAATTTACCAATACTGCTGCGGCGCGCAGCCCGATCCTCACTAACACTGCTGCGGCGTGCAGTCCGATCCGATATAGTATATATAATGCTGCGGCGTACAGCCCGATCCAATATAATAGTCGACTGCGCTCACTGGGGGTGTGTGCAGACTCCGGAGGGGCTCCTTCAGCCCAAGCGCTATAATAATGCGGCGTGCAGTCCGATCCATATAATATATCACTGCGGCGTGCAGTCCGATCCAATATATATATCACTGCGGCGTGCAGTCCGATCCATATATGTATATATATACTACTGCGGCGTGCAGTCCGATCCAATACATGTATATGTATATACTGCTGCGGCGTGCAGCCCAGTCCGGTATATATCAAATACCCTCACTATGGGGTCCTTGACCCTCTCAGTCAATATAGACCTGGCCTCTCGGGCCCCCTCAGCTAAGACAGGGTATTCAACCCTAGGTATTACTCATTTAGAGTGCAATTTGCTAATACCGGTTCATATTATGTCTTACGGTTAAGGATATAACTGAGAGTATGTGTTCAACAGGTAAAGTGTGGTCAATTAGCTCAACAGGCTCCCCTAAGGGTTCTACAGATCGGCACAAGGCCCCAAACATGGCAACTAGCCCAAAATATACGGATATAAACTCAGTCTCAGTCAAGAAGTACAGTAAGCCATCAATCGGGAAGGACCAAGCCCGAATCCCCAACGGTAATATCACCACGCTCATTACACGGCGCGTGTTTCATCTCAACATAGCACCGTATAGTGCAAATACGGGGTTTCAAACCCTCGGTATATCATTCATAACCATGACTCACCTCAAACCGGCCAAAATTCTAGCTTGCCACACGCTTTCCTCGCAAATCGACCTCCTCGAGTGTAGAATCTGATCAAAACCACAAGGAATAGGTTATAATAAGCTAATGGGACATAACCTAATTGAAAGAACTCGAAAAACACCTAAAATACGAAGTCGGCAAAACCCGAGCCCCCCGCCCACTCCTCGAAAAATCATGAAATTCACATTTTCGCAATCCTCGTCTCGCCATGAGTCCGTATATATCAAATTTACAAAAATCGGAGTCCATTTGACCCCTCAAATCACTAGCTAAAATTCTTTCAAATTTCAAGCCCTAACCTCCATTTTAGCCTTAATTCCCTTGGATTTTCGATGTAAATCCACGTTTTAACACCATAACAATATAATCTAAGACCAAGAATTCATATCTGATGAAGACCCTCGAAACCCTCTTCGAAAATCGCCTAAAATCTCCTTAGTCTGAGATGAATATGTTGAGTTGCTTCAAAAATTCGCGAAGGTGAAATTAAATACCCCTGAACAGCAGTTTCCGCTTTTGCGATGATTTTGTCGCTTCTGCGATACCGCTTTTGCGGTTATTTATCCGCTTCTGCGGTTCTATGACTTTTACCTAGGACCGCTTCTGCGGTCAATAAATCGCAAATGCGGGACCGCTTCTGCGATCCGCATGTCCGCTTTTGCGAAAAACTCCAGGCCCCTCAAAAATCGTTTCTGCGACCTTATGGCCGCATCTGCGGAACCGCTCCTGCTGCTCCTTTTCCGCAGATGCGAAAATACCAGAAGCCTGAAGACCAGACATGCTGAATGCTTTCCAAATTCCCGTTTAACCATCCAAAATCACCCCGAGACCCTCGGGACCTCAACCAAAAATACCAACCTACTCCAAAACTTCATACGAACTTGTTCCAATCATCAAAACATGCCAAACAACACAAAAATCATCAATTCACCACGGATTCAAGCCTAAGTTAAACTAAAACTTCCGAAACTCACATTCGATCAAAAACCCGACCAAACGACGTCCGAATGACCTGAAATTTTGCACACATATCCAAAATCACCTAGCGAAGCTACTGCAACTCTCGGAATTTCATTCCGACTCTCGGATCAAAATCTCACCTATCAACCGGAATTCGCCAAAATTCCAACTTCGCCAATTCAAGCCTATTTATACACCGGACCTCCAAATTCAATTCCGATCGCTCTCCTAAGTCAAAAATCCTCCCCCGAAGCTAACCGAACCACCGGAACTCACATCCAAGCCCTCTAACTATATAGTCAACTTCCGGTTGACTTTTCCAAAACAAGCTTCCTTCCGAGAGGCTAAGTGCCTCATTTCCAACCAAAACCAATCCGACTCTACCCGATCAACTCAAATATTGATATTAAATCATAGAGAAACATAATATGGAAAAATTGGGTGGTAACTCACGTGATGACGGGCCGGGTCGTCACATCAATTTATATAGGGTATAATATTAATTGATTTTAAGTCCTATATTTTATGTACTCTTACATAGTTTAATTAAGGAATGAGTAAATAAGGATTATTTAGATTAGTTTTAAAATCTCTAAATATTGAAAAATAATCAAATGAATAATTTGTTCTGCTCGAACTTTATTTTTAAAGGGCAAAAAAGGCGAACGACATTTCGCGAAGGGCTTTCGTGCTTTTAATATAGTATACTAGTTTCTATGTACGTGCGTTGCACGTATATTTTTCGCTAACGATTAAAAGATAAGGAAAAATATATTTCTTGCTCATACTTTATATTAAAAATAAAATTTTGTACCCAATTTTAAATAATAAATATATTTTACATCATGTCACAAAATATGTCAATTAAGCGACAATTTTTGAAAAAGGATGTTACTTTACCTGTTCGTTTATCAAGTTATTCTTCCATTTCAATTTTTGAAAATGTGTGTTCATAAATTTTGTATATTGAATAGTTGAATGTTTGGTTTGATGAACACAAAGAATATGCGTATGATTTTAGTGATTTATCAGTATAAAACATTTCATTTTTTTCACCACACTTGACTATTGTAATTACACATTAAAATAAGTAAAAAGAATTAGTGGTTCAATTAGAGATGGTGCCCTGATTTAAGGCATCAAGTGCAAAAGCGTAGGACAAAAAAGAAGTATTATACAAACATTCTCATCTAGCGAGTAAACTTTTGTTTTAAGAATTTGAGAAAGATCTTCCATATTAGCATGCTAATTTTGGAGGAACCATCTCATCATAGGATGCCTTCTTTAATTAACTCTAAACCGAAGTCTTTAGCTAGTCTTGGACTGACTTGTAAATATGGTAGGTAACTTCAAATTTTATCTTAAACACTGGCTTGAACTGCATAACCAGTTTTCCTCCTCTTCTACAATTACATAGAATATTTGTTTGCAACCGAAATTCCAGAAATATTTTGAATATCAAAGCAATGGAAAACTCTTTTATTGTAACTGATTTAAGCCATATCTTTTATATTTGCAGTAGTTTCTGTCAAATTTTGTTTGCGGTATACTTGATTTCTCTAAATTCAAAGTGAACAAATGTGACGACCCGACCCGTCGTCACGTGAGTTACTGCCCCGTTTCTCCCATATTATGTTGTTCTATGTTTCAATATCAGTATTTGAGTTGATCGGATAGAATTGAATTGGTTTTAGTTGGAAATGAGGCACTTAGCCTCTTAGAAGGAAGCTTGTTTTGGAAAAGTCAACCGGAAGTTGACTATATAGTTAGAAGGCTCAGATGTGAATTTCGGTGATTTGGTTAGCTTCGGGGAATGATTTGTGACTTAGTAGTGCGATCGGAATTGAATTTGGAGGTTCGGTGTGGAATTAGGCTTGAATTGGCGAAGTTTGAATTTTGGCGGATTCCGGTTGATAGGTGAGATTTTGATTCGAGGATCGGAATTGCAGTAGCTTCGTTAGGTGATTTTGGATATGTCTGCAAATTTTCAGGTCATTCGGACGTTGTTTGGTCGGGTTTTGATTGAATGCACATTTCGGAAGTTTTGATGAAAGCTAGGCTTGAATCCGATGTGTTTTAATGGTTTTAGCGTTGTTTTGACATGTTTTGAGGATTGGAACAAGTTTGAATAAGGTTGTTGGATGTGTTGATGCTTTTGGTTGAGGTCCCGGAAGCCTCGGGGTGATTTCGGATGGTTAAACGAGAGTTCGATGCCTTTGTTGCAGTCAGATTTTTCAGTTTCTGCTATTTCCGCATCTGCGGAAAAGGAGCCGCTTAAGCAATTCCGCAGATGCGGTGGGGAGCCGTAGAAACGGACAGTTGTGGCTCAAGGGATTCTCCGCATAAGCGGAAGAGGGTCGCTTTTGCAGGACCGCGTAAGCGGTTATTAGACCGCAAAAGCGGTAGGAGGAAAACCGCATAAGCGGTGTTTGGATCGCAGAAGCGGTCCCAGGAGTTTTTAAGTTGGACCACATAAGCGGTCAAATTGCCGCATAAGCGGGACCGCAGGTGCGGTCAGTGGACCGCAAAAGCGGAAAATGGACCTGTGTTATAGTGAACAGTGTTCACGAACTTGGAAAAAAGAAGAAAATATTTTGGACTTCGAGCAAAGCGGGTTTTTGGGCGATTTTGAAGAGGATTCGAAGGGGTTTCATCAGGTATGGATATTTGGACTCGGATTATGTTATTATGGTGTAAAAACATGAATTAATCACTGAAATTCAAATAATTAAAGGGTAAAAATGAAGGTTAGAGCTTGAAGCCTAAGAATGTTTGAATTGATGATTTGAGGGGTCAAATAGACTCCGATTCTTGTGTATTTTATATGTACGGACTTGTGGCGAGACGAGGAAAACGTTAATGTAAGTTTTGTAATTTTTCGAGAAGTGGGCCCGGGGCTCGGGTTTTACTAGTTTCGAGATTTTTGATATATTTCAATTGTTTTCGATTGGGTATTGTTCCCTTAGCATATTATAATGTATTCGCTCTGATTTTGGTTAGATTCGACGCGCGTGGAGGCCAATTTGAGGGGCAAAGGCGTCGCGAGCGAGGAATTTCACCGGTTCGAGGTGAGTAATACTTGTGAATGATATCCTGAGGGTTTGAAACCCCGGATTTGCACATCATAGTGCTGTATTGTGGTGACTTGCACGCCTGGTATGAGCGTGGAGTAGAGCACCGTTGGGGATTATGACTTGGTCCGTCCCGATTGTGGATTTTACTGCGTAATTGACTGAAACTTGCTAGATGCTAACTTGAATTGGGCTGATTGCCATGTTTTGGGCTTCGTGCCGGTTATTTGAACTCTATAGGGGTTATTATCACTATTTTTATGACACTTAGCATATTAAATGATTTCAGTCCTGAGTTAAACACTGTTTTGAAATGTGCAGTCATATTGCTAAAGTTTAAAGACTTAAATTGCATTTTCTGATGTTTTGAGTTAAAAGCTATTACTTGACATTGCCCGTGTGGCTCAATTGCATGTTCTGGACTGAGATATGGATCGGGCTGCACGCTGCAGCAGTATATACATATACATGCATGGATCGGACTGCACGCCGCAGCGATATGTGGATCGGGCTGCACGCTGCAGCAGTATATACATATACATGCATGGATCGGACTGCATGCCACAGTAGTATATTATATGGATCGGACTGCACGCTGTAGTGATATATTATATGGATCGGACTGCACGCTGCAGTATTATAGCGCTTGGACTGTAGGAGCCCCTCCGGAGTCTGTACACACCCCCCAGTGAGCGCGGGTACCCAAATGGATCGGGCTGCGCGCCGCAGCGGTCATGTGCATTGCATCGCATTCATGCATTCGTTCCTGTTTGTACTACGTGGCATGACATTTAACACTCGCATATCATTAGCATACATGCTATTACTTGCCTTGTTGACCAGATACCCTGGTGTTATATGTTAAGAAGTGCTGTGCCCAAGGGGCTTACTTATGTGCCGACTTGCACTATCTGATATAGCATTCATATGCTTGACTGTTGGAAAAAGGATATTTATAAAAGAGATTTTGTTTTTACTGAACTTGAGATTTTCTAAAGGATTTTCAAAGAGTTACGATTTTTTTCTCAAAGGGATGTACTGTCTTTTATAGCATTTTGGAGTGCTCATACGTGTTTTCTTATCGCTCAGATATTATTCGCTCTTATTACCACTGAGTTGGAAGTACTCACTTTACTCCCTGCACCTCGCGTGCAGTTGCAGGTATTGTTCACCCGATAGCGGGTTAATAGCGGATTGAAGGTATTGCTATCTTAGCTAAGCAGAGTGCCCGTCGGCGTTCGCGGCACCGAGTTTCTTCTTCTTGATTTTTCAGATTTTACTCTATGTATTACAGACTTTGAAATTGTAATAAAGATCTTCCTAGATGCTCGTGACTTGTGACACCCCGGTCGGGCTGAATTAGGCTAAAATATTGTTAATTAATGTTCTTTAAGTTGCATTTTCCATCTATTTATGTTTAGTAAGTGTTAAAAAAACGAATTGGGATTAGTTGACTGACCTTGTCTTCACGAGAGACGCCATCACGACCGGGTATGGAGATTTGGGTCGTGATAACAAAAATCTTAGTTGACTTAAAAGCCCTACATATTAAATAGGAGTATAATTTTATTCAACATGAATCATCTTTATAAAGAAGTAATTTAATTCTTGGATGTTATAAAGATTATTCAATATCTTGGGATTACTATTGGCACCGATTTCTTCGTTTTCTTTGTTCGTTCTCGATTTACACATTTAAATCCTAAGAATATGATATGAGAATCAACCACGGTTAGAAATTATATTAGTAATCTTACTAACATAGCCATCCATTTAACACAATTAATGCAATTATATAAAAACATCAGATACGACCACAAGCATGCATAGAAAGAACCACTACAATAGATATACTAAAATAACACCATATGATTAATAGCCTACAAAGGCAATAGATTCCTTTTAATATTGACAGACAAAGAAAGTTGGAACAGTAGACATGTAACAGATTCCGATTAAAATTGAGAGACATCCGACAAGAAGTTTCCTTCGTGATCACTGATTCTTCAAAGCAAAGTTCTCTATGTTAAATTTACAGATGTATCCAATATGAAATTATTTATATGAAAGAATAATTTAGTTCTAAAGGGTATAAAAGTCTGTTAATATCTTAAGGATATTTTAGTCGTTCAACATTTAACGTTTTAATATTCGTGCTTTTATAATAATATAGATAGATACTTGAACGTGTTGTTTATTAAGATACATGTTTATCTTGAGTTATTATAGAGTAATTTAATATTCATGCATTCTAGAAAAAAGGCTTAAAAACACCAAACAAATGACAAGGCTTGAACCTTTTCAATAGCAATTAAAGAAAATCAACATAAGGTGGTAGCACAAAAACTGAAATGAAGACAATTACAAATGCCATTTCATTGCTATTCTGTTAAGAAATGGTTAAAAAAGAAAAGGATTCCTGAACTAGGAATCACAAGATATATAATCGCAAGTTTTAATAGTAACAACTGAATCTTTAATGGTTTTCTAGAACACAGAGTTATCAACTACCTCACCATCAGAAATAGAAAGAACTTGTGGTACGACGTCAAAAAAAACCCAAAACTGTTTTAGAGATACCGATCTATGCAGCACCAATGTTGACATTGCAAATATGTCTCTCTTTACCTTTACCTGCTACAACCCCCCACCCCCAAAGCAAAACCTGGTCCCTAGAACCTCTTCATTTCAACCCTGAAGATATTCTCTAGTCTGTAATTGTAAACTTTTTTAATCCTCCTTTAGTCTCTATACTTCTTCAAAGATGACTTACTCGAAAGCATTGATTCTATTGAGACCCTGCTTTAAGTATAAGATAACTAGTAAAGCAAAATACAATCTCCTTTTCCTTTTTATTTTAAGCAGATGAGCAGTAACTGTATATTTACCAAAGCCTAGGGGAGTAATATCGTCCCAAACCAACCTTTCTTGGGACAATACAGTATGTATTCCAACCAAAGTATGTGGTATTAATCACAAAACCACATAAAGTCAAAAGGCACAGGTATACACCAACAACTGCTAATAGCAAGCAGAAATTGATACCAAATAGGTAACAGAACACATAACAAAATCTATCTATCCAATAGTTAAAAGCGAACTTACAATAGGTCACAACTTATACTGGAAGGCAACAGCTTTAGCATAATATTTCTATTCTATAAATTTAAATCATTTCTTAAAACAGAAGAATAACTAGTGGAGTAACCAGTAAGTAATGCAACTAAACAACAAAAGCTGACGCGTCCTTATTCCTCAACAGATTCAAGTAAAATTAAGAAGATAACAAAAACGTTACCTCCTTTGCACACTGAGGATTCAAGATTCAGCATACTAACTACTCATCAAGATAAAAACTTTTCAGCAACTAATCTTTGCTCTCGACTTGAAATATCTACCGCTCCAAGTCGTTCATTTCCAGGCAAAATTTACCAATTTGGAGACTGCACTGCTCGTAACAACTTAAATTCATCCACATTGGACCAATTCCCTATTTCTTCACCAAGATTAGCTTCTTCAATATCGTTCTCCATCCTATCATACTTCAAACAATACAGCGCAAACCTTACGCCATTACTATCGTCAATTATTGGCCTGCTCCTCATTCAAAGATAAAAATCACACCTTTTTGCTTGATGAATCCGAATCTGATGCGACGCCATCATAAAAATGCAATCTTTAGCTTCATCAATCAAAACTGACCCGAAAATAGGTCTAACATAAACCTCACAATCAATCAGCTTATTTACAAACAATGCCCTTATATTCCCCATTAATCTCACCTAACAGCCCCTCAAATATGATAATACAAATTCCCTAATCTTCTCACCACTACCCCTATTATTAAATTCCTTCACTAACACCTCATTTTCGTATCCCCTAAATCCCGAAGAATCCAAAACCTTAAACCCTAAATCCCTCGATTCCACATTTTGGTTGTTGTTATCCAAAACCCTAAGCCCTAAATAATCATTTTGGGTTGTCTTTCTTTGTTGATTTGTTCTTGAATGAGAATTTCTTCTTCGGGATAACATTGCATGGGACCTGTTCGACTATTTGTTTGAGATCTGCTACGGTTTTGAGGCACATGCATACTTCGTAAGAAGGAAGGGAAAATGAGTTTTCAGCGACGAGCTTTTCAAGATTAGAAATAGAGAGTGAGACGTTGTCGAGTTCGGGTTTTAAGGTCGGGTTGTAATGCGGGTCGGGTGTTTGACGGATGCGGAAGAGTGTGGATTCGATGGAGTTTTTAGATTTGAAGAAATGAGAAAACAAGGACCTTGTGGAGTTTGATTCGGGTTTGCGGGTCGAACGGGATTGGTGTAGGTTTGAAAGGCGTTCGATCATTGTTGCATGCTTCCGTTGGAGAGCGGAATCTGAAGGATCGGTGATGGTGGTGGTGGTGGGGTTTGAGAGGCGATCATCTTCTTCCATTTATGAAGTTGAACAGTGCTTTTGTTCAGAGCTCAACTCCACAGAACGTGAAGGAAAATATTATGGAATTAACATAATGGACTACTTTTGTTTAGATCGTTGCACTTTGGCCCCTCTACTTATTGGGAATTAGAGCTTTACAACCTTAGCTCTTAAAATGATGCGTGTTTAAAATTCAAAACTCTAAGTTCTAGCCAAACTTGTTACACATCTGATTGAAAAATATTTGATTCTCAAAAATAAGCTAAACTAAAAAAATGTGTTTAATTTAACATAAAATGGCACGTATTTAAAATTTAGAACTATAATTACTTCAAAAAAGCATAACGTTTCATTAGGTAATAAGTATTTTTTGCTTCACAATAGGTGATAAGTTCTTCAGGGTATAAAGCATGGATTAATTTTACTAATGGCCATTGAACCAGAGGTCATAAAACTTAAGTTTGCAACCAAAAGAGTTCATCAATTATCAACAATTTTGTGTTTATGTTTTTGAATTTTTGAGCTACCTCTATTATACATATACTTGAATGTGTTGTTTATTAAAATACATGTTTATCTTGAGTTATTATAGAGTAATTTAATGTTCATGCATTCTAGAAAAATGGCCTAAAAACACCAAACAAATGACAAGGCTTGAACCTTTTCAATAGCAACTGAAGAAAATCAACATAAGGTTGTAGCACAAAAACTGAAATGAAGACAATTACAAATGCCATTTCATTGTTATTCTGCTAAGAAATGGTTAAAAAGAAAAGGATTCCTGAACTAGGAATCACAAGATATATAATCGCAAGTTTCAATAGGAGCAACTGAATCTTTAATGGTGTTCTAGAGCACAGAGTTATTAGCTACCTCACTATCAGAAATTAAAAGAACTTGTGGTACGGCATGAATAAAAACCCAAAATATTTTTAGAGATATCGATCTATGCAACACCAATTTTGACGTACAAAATATATCTCTCTTTACCTTTACCTGCTATAACCCCCCACCCCCAAAGAAAAACCTGGTCCCTAGAACCTCTTCATTTCAACCCTGAAGATATTCTCTAGTTTGTAATTTAAACTTTTTTTATCCTCCTTTAGTCTTTATACTTCTTCAAAGATGACTTACTCCAAAGCATTGATTCTATTGATACCCCGCTTTAAGTATAAGATAACTAGTAAAGCAAAATACAATCTCCTTTTCCGTTTCCTTTTAAGCAGATCAGCAGTAGGTGTATATTTACCAAAACCTAGGAGAGTAACATCGTCCCAAACCACCCTTTCTTGGGACAATATAGTATGTATTCCAACCAAAGTATGTGGTATTAATCACAAAACCACATAAAGTCAAAAGGCACAGGTATACACCAAAAACTGCTAATAGTAAGTAGAAATTGATACCAAATAGGTAACAGAACACATAATAAAATCTGTCTATCCAATAGTTAAAAGCGAACTTACAATAGGTCACATCTTATACTGGAAGGAAACATCTTTAGCATAATCTTTCTATTCTATAAATTTAGATCATTTCTTAAAATAGAAGAATAACTAGTGGAGTACCTAGTAAGTAATGCAACTAAACAACAAAAGCTGATGCATCCATATTCCTCAACAAATTCAAGTAAAATTAAGAAGATAACAAAAAATTTACCTCCTTTGCACACTGAGGATTCAAGATTCAACATACTAACCACTCATCAAGACGAAAACTTTTCAGCAACTAATCTTTGCATCTGGACTTGAAATATGCACCGCACCAAGTAGTTCATTTTTAGGTAAAATTGACCAATATGGATACTGCACTACCCTCAACCACTTAAAATCATCCACATTGGACCAATTCCCTGTTTCTTCACCAAGATTAGCTTCTTCAAGATCCTTCTCAATCCCATCATACTTCAAACAATACAGCGCAAACCTTACACCATTACTATCCTCAATTATTGGCATGCTCCTCACTCAAAGATAAAAATCACACCTTTTTGCTTGATGAATCCGAATCTAATGCGAAGCCATCATAAAAATGCAATCTTTAGCTGCATCAATCGAAACTTACCCGAAAACAGGTCCAACATAAACATTACAATCAATCAGCTTATTTACAAACAATGCCCTTATATTCCCCATTAATCTCACCTCACAACCCCTCAAATCTGATAATACAAATTCCCTAATCTGCTCACCACTGCCCCTATTTTTAAATTCCTTCACTAACACCTCATTTTCGTTTCCCCTAAATCTCGGAGAATCCAAAACCTTAAACCCTAAATCCCTCGATTCCACATTTTTGCTGTTGTTATCCAAAACCCTAAGCCCTAAATTATCATTTTGGGTTGTAGATTTCTTTGTTTATTTGTTCTTGAATGTGAATTTCTTCTTCGGTATAACATTGCACGTGACCTATTCGACTATTTGTTTGAGATCTGCAATGGTTTTGAGGCACGTGCATACTTCGTAAGAAGAAAGGGAAAATGAGTTTTCAACGACGAGATTTTTGAGATTAGAAATGGAGAGTGAGACGTTGTCGAGTTCGGGTTGTAATGCAGGACGGATGTTTGACAGATGCTGGAGAGTGTGGATTCAATGGAGTTTTTGGATTCGAAGAAACGAGAAAAGAAGGACCTTGTGGAGTTTGATTCGGGTTTCCGGGTCGAATGGGATTGGTGTAGGTTTTAAAGGCGTTCGGTCATTACTGCATGCTTCCGTTGGAGAGCGGAATCTGAAGGATCGATGGTGGTGGTGGTGGTGGTGGGGTTTGAGAGGCGATGGACTTCTTCCATTGATGAAGTTGCATAGTGCTTTTGTTCATAGCTCAACTCGACTGAACGTGAAGGAAAATATTATGGAATTAACATAATGGACTACTTTTGTTTAGATCGTTACACTTTGGTCCCTCTACTTATTGGGAATTAGAGCTTTATACCCTTAGCTCTTAAAATGATGCGTGTTTAAAATTCAAAACTCTAAGTTCTGGCCAAACTTGTTACACATCTGGCTGAAAAATATTTGATTCTCAAACATAAGCTAAACTAAAAAAAATGTATTTAATTTAACATAAAATGACACGTATTTAAAATTTAGAACTATAATTACTTCAAAAAGCATAACGTTTCATTAGGTATTAAGTTTTTTTTTTTTGCTTCACAGTAGGTGATAAGTTCTTCAGAGTATAAAGCAAGGATTAATTTTACTAATGACCATCGAACCAGAGGTCATAAAACTTAAGTTTGCAACCAAAAGAGTTCATCAATTATCCACAATTTCGTGTTTATGTTTTTAAATTTTCGAGCTACCTCTATTATACTTATACTTGAACGTGTTGTTTCTTAAGATACATGTTTATTTTGAGTTATTATAGAGTAACTTAATGTTCATAAATTCTAGAAAAAAGGCTTAAAAAACACCAAACAAATGACAAGGCTTGAACCTTTTCAATAGCAACTGAAGAAAATTAACATAAGGGTGTAGCACACAAACTGAAATGAAGATAATTACAAATGCCATTTCATTGTTATTCTACTAAGAAATGGTTTAAAAAAAAAGGATTCCTGAACTAGGCATCACAAGATATATAATCGCAAGTTTTAATAGTAACAACTGAATCTTTAATGGTTTTCTAGAGCACAGAGTTATCAACTACCTCACCATCAGAAATTAAAAGAACTTGTGATACGGCGTGAATAATAACCCAAAACTGTTTCAGAGTTACCGATTGATACAACACCAATTTTAACGTTGCAAATATGTCTCTCTTTACCTTTACCTGCTACAACCCCCCACCCCCAAAGCAAAATCTGGTCCCTAGAACCTTCTCATTTCAACCATGAAGATATTCTCTAGCCTGTAATTTTAAACTTTTTAATCCTCCTTTAGTCTCTATACTTCTTCAAAGATGACTTACTCCAAAGCATTGATTCTATTCATGCCCTGCTTTAAGTATAAGATAACTAGTAAAGCAAAATACAATCTCATTTTCCTTTTCCTTTTCCTTTTAAGCTGATCAGCAGTAAGCGTATATTTACCAAAGCCTAGGAGAGTAACATCGTCCCAAACCACCCTTTCTTGGGACAATACAATATGTATTCCAGCCAAAGTATATGGTATTAATCACAAAATCACAGAAAGTCAAAAGGCACAAGTATACAACTACATCTTCTAATAGCAAGTAGAAGATGATACCAAATAGGTAACAGAACACATATGAAAATCTATCCAATAGTTAAAAGCGAACTTACAATAGGTCACAACTTATACTGGAAGGCAATAACTTTAGCATAATGCGATCGCAGCCCTTCCTATGCGATCACATAGAAGAAATCATTGAGCAACAACAGACAGCAGATTCTGCAATTTTTCTAAGTCCGAAACACTCCAACGCCTATCCGAAACTCACCCGAACCCACGGGGCTCCAAACCAAACATGCATACTAACTCAAATACATCCTGCAAACTTAATCGTGTGACCAAATCACCAAAATAATATAAACAACAATGAATTAAGCCTTAAAATCCAAGAACTCTTTCAAAATTCATAAGACTTCAAAATTTTCATTTTAAGTCCGAAACTCGTCAAACGACGTCCGTTTTCAACCAAACTTTACAGAAAGCGCTTAAATCATATATAAGACTTGTACCGGGCGCCGGAACCAAAATACGGGCCCGATACCATTACTTTTTAATCAAATTTCATTTTCATTTTCCTTAAATATTTTCAGAAAACAATTTTACTCAAAAATTTATTTTTCGGGCCTGGGACCTCAGAATTTGATTCCGAGCATACGCTCAAGTCCCATATTTTCCTACGGACCTTCCGAGATTGTCAAATCATGGGTCCGGGCCCATTTACCCAAAATATTAACCGAAGTCAAACTTATTTATTTTAACATCAAAACTTAGCAAATTTTCACAGAATTTCATATTTGAGCTTCCAGCTACGCGTACGGACTGCGCATGCAAAATCGAGGCGACTATAAATGAGATTTTCAAGGCCTCAGAAGCTCGGAATGGATAAGAAAATAGTGATGACCCTTTGGGTCGTCACATTCTCCACCTCTAAAATAACTGTTCGTCCTCGAACGGACAGAAGAAGGAAGTACCTGAGTCGGGGAATAGATGAGGATAATGGCTCCGCATATCAAACTCGGACTCCCAGGTCGAAGCCTCAAGAGGCTGACCTCTCCACTGAACACGAACAAAAGGAAAACTCTTAGATCTCAACTGACAAACCTGCCGGTCTAAAATAGCCACTGGCTCCTTCTAGTAAGACAAGTCCTTGTCCAACTGGACAGTGTTGAAATCTAGCACGTGGGCTGGATCGCCGTGATATTTTCAGAGCATGGACACATGAAAAATTGGATCTACGGCTGATAAGCTAGGCGGCAATGCAAGTCTATACGCCACCTCTCCAACTCGTTCAAGAATCTCAAATGGGCTAATGAACTAAGGGTTAAGCCTGCCTTCTTCCCAAATCTCATCATGCCCTTCATAGGCGACACTCGGAGCAATACCCGCTCACCAACCATGAAAGCTAAATTTCGAACCTTACGATCTGCATAGCTCTTTTGCCTGGACTGAGCTGTACGAAGCCTATCCTGAATGATATTGACCTTGTCCAAGGCCTCCTGAACCAAATCTACCCAACAATCGAGCCTCACCCAGCTCAAACCATCCAACCGGAGATCGACACCGCCTACCATATAAAGCTTCATAAGGAGCCATCTGGATACTCGACTGGTAGCTATTGTTATAGGCAAACTCTGCTAAAAGCAGGAACTGATCCCATGAAACTCCAAAATCAATAACACAAGCTCGGAGCATATCTTCCAATATTTGAATAGTCCGCTCGGACTGTCCATCCAACTGAGGATGAAATGCTGTGCTCAACTACACCTGGGTGCCTAACTCTCGCTGAACTGCTTCCCAGAAATGCGAGGTAAACTGCGTACCTCGATCCGAAATGATAGATATCGGCACACCATGAAGGCGAACAATCTCCCTAATATAAATCTCAGCTAACCTCTCGGATGAATAGGAGACTGCCGCAGGAATGAAATGCGCTGACTTGGTCAGCCTATCAACAATGACACAAACTACATCAAATTTCTTCCGAGTCAACGGAAGTTCAGTAACGAAGTCCATAGTGATCCGCTCCCACTTCCACTTGGGAAGCTCAATCCTCTGAAATAAACCATCAGGCCTCAAATGCTCATACTTAACCTGTTGACAATTCAAACATCGTGCTACATATGCCACAATATCCTTTTTCATTCTACGCCACCAATAATGTTGCCGCAAATCCTGATACATCTTCACTGCGTCTGGATGAATAGAATATCAGGAACTGTGGGCCTCCACTAGAATCAACTCTCGAAGCCCATCGACATTAGCACACAAACTCGCCTTTGCAATCTCAAAACTCCATCAACATCTAATGTAACATGCTTGGCACCTCCTCGTTGCACCGTGTCTTTAAGGATACATAAATGGGGGTCATCAAACTGCTTATCATGGATACGCTCCAATAATGAAGAACGAGCGACCGTGCAAGCTAGCACTCGACTAGGCTCAGAAATGTCCAGCCTCACAAATCGATTGGCCAAAGCCTGAACATCCAAGGCAAGCTGTCACGACCCAAAATTCCCACCATTGGGTTCGTGATGGCGCCTAACACTTCACTTGCTAGGCAAGCCAATGTTAGAATAATATTAACCATTTTTAGCAATTTTTTTAAATTTAATTTAATATCAAAGAAACAATGTGGAAGTAATTCTGATATAAAATAATTACTCCATAATACTAGCGATGTCTAAAAACCATCCCAGAACTGGTGTCACAAGTGCACGAGCTACTAGAATAATACAAATAAAGGTCTGAATGAAAATAAAGTTGGCTGAAAGAAATACACAACTATGATAAAGTGGAAGGGGACTTCAAAGCTACGAACGCCTTGCAGCTATACCTCAAGTCTTCTATAAATAGCTAAATCCGAGCAAGTCTAATGTGCGCAACTAGGATCAACTCCAGTCTCTACACAAAAGAGTGCAGTATGTAGTATCAGTACAACCGACCCCATGTACTGAGTAAGTGCCGAGCCTAACTTCGACGAAGTAGTGACGAGGCTAAGGCGAGGCAGTGTAACTTAACCTGCAACATTATATATAATAAAACAATAAAACAATTCTACATCAACAAGAAAGATAAACTGTAACATTAAATAAAATAGCTCGGTCGCCTATTCCAGGTCTCGGCTGTAACCAATATCTCACACAAATCTACAAGTTTCCAAACTTCACATTAAAATAACCATATGTGTAGAGTATGAGAAATAATAGAATAAAACAATAAATCTTTCCAACTCTTGTATTAAAAATCAGTAAAACATAAATGTCCTCCCTTATCACTGTCTTGTTGCGGCGTGCAACCCGATCCACCTGTCCACCCTTATCTCTATCAATTATTTCACCTGTCCACCCTTATTAATATCATTTATTTCACATGTCCACCCTTACCACTATCATTTATTTATTAAAAACTTTCACAATTCAGGCCAAGCCTTTCACAACACTTTTATCTCAACAAATGTAAACAGAAAACTGTACTTCTCATAAACTCATCAATATTATGTCAAAACGAAACCAGCAGGAAAACATATATAGATATCGTAAAACAACGTCAATCCACTCAATCTTTATGTACAATAATGAAACCAAGGAAAACAACTAAAAAATATAATAATAGCAACAAGGCTTAACAACAAATTAACAAGCCAAGTAATCATAGAAACAACAATGAACATGAAACAATTAAAACATGAAGCAATTATATTAGAAATGGGGAAAAGATCATGTAAGCAGAAAATTTGGTGGTGCATAGATACTCGTCACCTCACCTATACACCGCACACATAAAATTTCATAGTAATTTAAGTTGGGGATTCCTATTCCCTCAAGTCAAGGTTAAACCAAATACTTACCTCGCTTTACAATTTCAATCAATTACTCGACCACAACTTTTCCTTTGAATTTGTCTCCAAAGGCTTCAAATCTATTCACAAACCATTCGAATTACTCAACACGGATCGTAGGAATGAATTGCATAATAATTTACTAATTTTTCGGATAAAAATCCGAAATTCATTTTAATATTCAGTAGTGGGACCCATAGTTTGAATCCCGAAAAAACTTACAAAATCTGAACATCCATTCCGATACGAGTTCAACCATACTAATTTTATCTAATTCCTATAACAACTTGACCTCCAAATCTAAAATTTTTATTTTTGAAAGATTTTGTAAAAATCTTGATTTCTTCCATTTAAATCCGAGTAAAACGATGAAAATAACCTTGGATTTATGTAATGCAAACACTTTCGAGTATAGGAAACTTACTTGAGTTGAAATCGTGAAGAACACCTCAAAATCACCCAAGAACCAAGCTCCAAAAATCCCAAAACGAAAATGAAGGAATGAGCATTTTTGGTCCTTAAGTTTCTGCCCCCCCCCCCCC